>CM046451.1:21419456-21517354 GCA_025506515.1 Flaveria trinervia
CGGATGTGGTGTGTCATTGGTGCTACTTGATATGGTTTTACGTCCCTCGCTGTAACGCAGGATGATTAATAGTAGTATATTCTAGTTATCAACTTGCATGTGCAAATGTTTAAGCAAGATTTACAACCATTTAATGCATGTTATAACATTCAATGCATCTTTTGTTTTTTTAAACTTTTAACTTTTTTCATTTTAACCTTACTTTTTATATCTTTTATAATTTAGCTTCAATGTTTTTTTATTTTTTATATTTGGTCGCATATACTTTGCAAATTTATATTTCTTTCCATTTACGTTTCGATCTAAATTTTACAAGTTAACACGTCACATCGTGCGTGTGTGTTTTAACGTTTTTACGCTTATTGTTTTCTCGTTTAACAACCTCATTGCAACAAGGTGGTCCCAGATCGACTTACTAATTGTTTTTATGTGTGGTTCAACATAATTATGTCTACTTCATTTTTATTAATACGGGGTTTGTCTGTGTTGATGGTCACTGATAGTGGTATGTCATTGGAACTACTTTGCATGATATTACACTCCTAGCTGTAATGCAGTAGGTTTAATACTAGTATATTCTAATTACCAACTAGGTTGTGCATTATGGTGTACCTCATTCTTTGTAGCTTGTATCTTACTTTGTTTTTTGCTATATTTACTTTACTTTTAACCTTATACTTATCATCTCCTACATTAACTTTTAATATTTTTTTACTTCAAATTTGATCTCATATAATTTTCATCTTTTACAATTTTTTCGTTTGACATCCCGGTGCAAAAGTTTCGAGTAACATACTTGAACATGTGTGTGTGGTTCAACTTTTTACCTTTATTTTCTCCGCTTAACAACTACTTTGTGAAATACATTTCGATCTAATTTATACACCTTAACATGCCACAACGTGCGTGCATGGTTCAACATTTTTTAGTATACTTTTCGTTTGATTGTATTTTATGTTTTTATTTCTTTTGTTTACGAGTTATTCTGTGCTCGTGGCCGCTTGCAACGATGTGAATATTAATGCTACGTGGTATGTTTTTACGTCCCTCGCTGTAACGCAGGATGATTAATAGTAGTATATTCTAGTTATCAACTTGCATGTGCAAATGTTTAAGCAAGATTTACAACCATTTAATGCATGTTATAACATTCAATGCATCTTTTGTTTTTTTAAACTTTTAACTTTTTTCATTTTAACCTTACTTTTTATATCTTTTATAATTTAGCTTCAATGTTTTTTTATTTTTTATATTTGGTCGCATATACTTTGCAAATTTATATTTCTTTCCATTTACGTTTCGATCTAAATTTTACAAGTTAACACGTCACATCGTGCGTGTGTGTTTTAACGTTTTTACGCTTATTGTTTTCTCGTTTAACAACCTCATTGCAACAAGGTGGTCCCAGATCGACTTACTAATTGTTTTTATGTGTGGTTCAACATAATTATGTCTACTTCATTTTTATTAATACGGGGTTTGTCTGTGTTGATGGTCACTGATAGTGGTATGTCATTGGAACTACTTTGCATGATATTACACTCCTAGCTGTAATGCAGTAGGTTTAATACTAGTATATTCTAATTACCAACTAGGTTGTGCATTATGGTTGTACCTCATTCTTTGTAGCTTGTATCTTACTTTGTTTTTTGCTATATTTACTTTACTTTTAACCTTATACTTATCATCTCCTACATTAACTTTTAATATTTTTTTACTTCAAATTTGATCTCATATAATTTTCATCTTTTACAATTTTTTCGTTTGACATCCCGGTGCAAAAGTTTTCGAGTTAACATACTTGAACATGTGTGTGTGGTTCAACTTTTTACCTTTATTTTCTCCGCTTAACAACTACTTTGTGAAATACATTTCGATCTAATTTATACACCTTAACATGCCACAACGTGCGTGCATGGTTCAACATTTTTTAGTATACTTTTCGTTTGATTGTATTTTATGTTTTTATTTCTTTTGTTTACGAGTTATTCTGTGCTCGTGGCCGCTTGCAACGATGTGAATATTAATGCTACGTGGTATGTTTTTACGTCCTCTGTAAGGCCCCGTTCCTGGGACGCTCACAGCCGGTCGATCATCGCACATAAAACATATATTTACATTAACTTTAATAAAACATTGTAACAGAACATTTAAACAACCATTTCATTTCATTATAATTGCTTTTACAAAATAATACATCATTGACTGATTATAAAATAACTTGTTGCATTACATCACAAAAATATTATATAAAATGGATGCCATCCAAAATGACCCAAGTAGCCGCCCTGTGCTATCCTCAGCAACCATTACCTGCCAACTAGAAACACATAAAAGTTAGCGTTGTTGAGTGAGTTCTAGTTCTAGAATAAAATATACTTTACTTCCTTTCAAAATGTAAGGCCCCGTTTCCGGGATGCTTATAGTTGGATCATCATCGCACATAATATATATAATTACATTGTATTTCATAAAGCATTGCAGCGGAAACATTTAAAAATGACATTTCATTTCAATATAGTAGCTTTTGCAAAATAATACATCGTTAATCAGTTACAAAATACATTGTTGCATTACATCACAAAAGCGTTATATAAATGGATGCCATCCCAAAAGAGCTGAGTAGCCACCTCATGTCGTCCTCAGCAATCATTACCTACCAACTGGGAACACATCAAAGTCAGCGTTGCTTAGTGAGTTCTGGTTTTATAAAATAAAACATATTTTTCTTTCGTTAAAACCGTTCTTTACTTTCATGTGATCATACAACATACGTACACATAGATAATAGTTATTATTATCTTCATCGTTCATTAACTTCCGTTCATTCATTCATCTTACTTTCATTCGTTCGTTCATCACTACACCTTTTCCTTTCGTCATCACCATGAACTTTACCCTTCAGTCTCGTGGTACTGGACCTAAGCCTATAAAAGACCTTCATCGGTGGTGCTCAGCACCAAATGGTCAGAGTACCTAAGGTAAAGTTCAGGTATACCACTATCATATGCTATGCCCTTCAGTCTCGTGGTACTGGACCTAAGCCTATAAAAGACCTTCATCGGTGGTGCTCGGCATCAAATGGTCACAATACCTAAGGCATGCAACAATGGTTCATACATATGGTCAATCAAAAAGAAAGACCCCGATGTGCATCCTCCCGGGGTAGCGAACCCGCACACCGTTGGGCTAACACCTTAATGGCGTGTCCCGACATCCAGTGCCTTTCATCGCTCGTTAATGCATGCATTCTTACTTCATGTTCCTCTTTCATTATCTTTCACTTTACGTTACATAATACTTCATTCATTCATTAACGTTCAACGTAAAGCCATGGAAAGATAAACATACATCATAATAAGGAACATATCATACATAGGCATCAACATCATACAGGGCAACATCATACATACATAACATGCATAATCATGCAACATCATCATCATGTCCAACATGCTCTCTAAAGCCTCAATCGTCATCTTACATGAACTTACGGGAACTTTACGTCAAAAACTTACATCCGCACTTTACCCCGAAAGTCAGAAGTTAAACTACGTTTCTCCTCGAGCGCAACGGCCCTATTCGGGCGTATGGACACCCTTCAGTTGCCTGGCCTCCATGCGACTGAATATCATGCGAATGAACCAATGCGGATGAACACTCATATGAATGAACACCCAATCGTACGAATGAACTAATGCGGATGGACACTTATGCGACTGGACCCTCAGTCGCATGACCTCCATGCGACTGTCCCCAATCGTGCGAATGGATCCTCAATCGTGCGAATGAACCCCAATCGCACCCCATTCGGCCGTATGGCCTCCAATCGCACTCCAGTCGGTCGCCTAGCCCTAGCTGATGCAGAATGCAGTTCCAGCCGAACGCAAACTGCCCTTTTCAACCTCCAAGCTCCTTTAAACCCATTCTAAGCCCAAATCAACCATCCTAAACCTTAGGGATGCATACCGCAACACCATTCAAGCACACATAAGCTCACAAAAAAGGCTCAAACGCATCATACACACACATACACATACATAAACAGGTCAAACATGCACACACTCAAAAACCCGATTTTCGGATGTTTTCCAGCCCCAAATCATTCAAAAATAAGGAGGGGTCCTAGAACTCACACAAACGACCACAACGAGGAGAACTTCAATCTGACTCGCTTCTCAACGATTTTGGCTCACTCGAACCAACCCAAACCAATTTTCTTCCTCTTTTTCTCTTCTTTCTCTCTTCTCCTCTTTCTTTATGGCTGAAATGGGTGAGTGTGGGGAGAGTATGGCTACCCTCTCTCCCTACAAATATCACCATATTTCCAACTTTCCTTCGTTAGCGAGTTTGGTCCCTCGACTTTGAACTTTATTTCTTTTCTTCTTTTGTCGACTTCAAAAATAAATAAATAACCAAGTGTTACAAGTCCACCCCCTATAATAGGTTTCGTCCCCGAAACCTGTTATTCCTCGAACAAACATGGGTAATGACGCCTCATTTCTTTTTCAGTCTCCCACGTTGACTTGGATCCCTTCCTGTGCTTCCACTGTACACGCACAAGAGGAACCACTTTATTTCTCATCCTCTTCTCTTTTTGATCTATGAATGCCACTGGTTGCTCCACATAATTGAGTCGTTCGTCTACTTCGACATCCTCCAATGGAAAAATCATGTCTTCATCAGCTAAGCACTTTCTCAGATGAGATACATGGAATGTCGGGTGAATTCCACTTAACTCTTTTGGTAACTCCAGTCTATAGGCCACCTCTCCTACTCGAGCAACGATTCAGAAAGGGCCTATGTATCTCGGGCTCAACTTGCCCCGTTTTCGGAAACGAATGATACCCTTCCAAGGTGAGACCTTCAACATAACCCCGTCACCCACCTGGAATTCTATCGGTCTGTGTCGTTTATCGGCATACGATATGTATATCTTTGGCTACCTTTATGAAGGCTTTGATCTTCTCAAGATTCTCAGTCATAGCCTCGATCACCTCGACGCTCCCCAACTCCTTCTGACCAATATCACCCCAACAAACGGGTATTCTGTATCTCCTACCGTATAGCATCTCATATGGTGACATACCAATGCTGGCATGATAGTTGTTGTATGAGAATTCAACTAACGGTAAGTGTTCATCCCAATTTCCCCCAAAATCAATCACACATGCCCGAAGCATGTCTTCCAGTGTCTGAATGGTCCTTTCTGACTGACAATCAGTTTGGGGATGATAAGTCGTGCTAATATATAACCTCGTCCCCATGGCGTCGTGGAATTTCTTCCAGAATTTGGATGTAAACCGGGTGTCACGATCAGATACAATAGACACTGGCACACCATGACGAGTTACAATTTCCTTGATGAACAGATCAGCCAACCTTTCAGATGAATATGTCTCGCGGATCGGTAGGAAGTGAGCACTCTTCGTCAGACCGTCCACAATCAACCATATGGCATCATACCCTTTCGGATTGCGCGGCAACTTCATAATGAAATCCATGGTGATGTGATCCCACTTCCATTCTGGTATATCTAAAGGTTGAATCTTCCATACGGCTTCTGATACTCGGCCTTCACCTGTAGACAAGTAAGGCATTTACTCACATACTCCATTACGTCGCGCTTCATACCCGGCCACCAGTAATCCTTCTTCATGTCTTGGTACATTTTCGTGGCATGTGGATGAATGGAGTATCGAGTCTTGTGAGCTTAATCCATGATCTTCACTCATAGATCCCCGAAACGAGGAATCCACACCCGTCCAAATCAGGTTTTAACACCAAGTGTGTTTTCGCCCAATTCCCCAACCAGACCTCTCATCCTTTTAGAGTTAAGATGATATTCTTTCAAGGCCTCATCTTGAAACTCCTTGACTTGCTTCATCACGTCTGAGGTCATGATCAACTGATATGCTTTCACCCGAATCGGCTCGAGACTCTCTTTCCGACTAAAGGAGTCTGCCACAGCATTGGCTTTGCCCGGATGATAGTGGATCTCATAATTATAATCCTTTATAAGTTCTAACCATCTCCTCTGCCTCATGTTCAGGTCCTTCTGCTCAAAGAAGTACTTCAAGCTTTTGTGGTCGGTGAATATGGTGCACTTCGTCCCGTAGAGATAGTGCCTCCAAATCTTTAGCGCAAAGACACGACTGCTAGCTCCAAGTCATGTGTGGATAATTGACCTCATGAACCTTCAACTACCGGGATGCATAGGCTATAACCTTTCCTCTCTGCATCAACACACACCCCAACCCCGAGTAGGAAGCATCCAAATAAACCACCAGATCTTCACTCCCATCGGGTAATGACAGAACATGAGCTTGAGTCAATCTTGCCTTAATTCTTCGAATGCCTTCTCTTGAGCTTGACCCCATACAAACTTCACATCCTTCCAGGTCAACTTAGTCAGTGGAGAAGCAATCTTAGAGAAGTCTTGGATAAACCTCTTATAGTAGCCTGCCAAACCCAAGAAGCTACGAATCTCGGATGGCGTCTTAGGAGACTTCCATTGCATCACTGCCTCCACCTTAGCCGGGTCCACCAAATCCTGTCGGGATTTACCACATGACCCAAGAACTGAACTTCGCGCAACTAGAACGCGCACTTGGAGAATTTTGCATACAACTTCTCCCTCCTCAACGTCTCCAGAACCTCCCGAATGGGATCGGCATGCTCAATCTCACTCTTCGAATAAATCAGGATATCATCAATAAACACAATCACTGATTTATCCAACATAGGCCGACACACATGGTTCATCAAATCCATAAAAGCAGCTGGCGCATTGGTCAAACCAAAAGATATGACAAGAAACTCGTAGTGACCGTAGCGCGTGCGAAAAGCTGTTTTAGGGATATCTTGCTCCTTCACCTTCAACTGATGGTAACTAGATTGAAGATCTATCCTTAAAAACCAAATGGCACCTTGAAGCTGATCAAACAAATCATCTATTCTCGGTAAGGGTATCGGTTCTTCACTGTCAACTTGTTCAACTCGCGATAGTCAATGCACATCCTCATACTACCGTCTTTCTTCTTCACAAACAAGACTGGAGCACCCCAAAGAGAGATACTCGGTCTAATGAACCCCTTATCCAGCAGCTCTTGTAGTTTTTCCATTAACTCCTTCATCTCCGTCGGAGCCAACCGATACGGTGCCTTGGCAACTGGTTGGGCACCCGGTATCAAGTCAATTTGGAACTTGATCTCGCGGTCAGGTGGCACTCCTGATAAGTCTTCTGGGAACACGTCCGGAAAGTCACACACAACCGGTACATCGGATAGTTGTGGGGTTGGCGTATCTACATTCTTTACATAGGCTAAGTAGGCACTACATCCACGCCTCATACACTTTCCCGCCATTGCCATCGATATCACCTTTGGAATCGTAGTAACTCGATCACCATAAACTGTCATCGAACTCCCATCAGGCGCTGCCAACAAATCATCTTCTTGCGACACACAATGTTCGCCTTGAAGTCCGCCAACCAATCCATCCCAAGTACCAAATCGAAACCACCTAAGGTCATCACAAACGGTCTAACAGGAAACTTGTGACCTTCTAGCTCCACTTCACAGTTCTCTATCATCTCAGAGATCCTGGTAGACTTACCTATGGCAGTTTCTACATCAAAGGTGCATCACACGTCTACTACTAACAGGTAGCTTAGCACAGAAAGCAGCAGAAATAAAACTTTTACCGGCACTCGAATCAAATAACACAGAAGCTAAAGTTTGGTTCACTAGAAACGTACCGGACACGACATCAGGGTCCGTCCTAGCTTCCTCCTGTGTCATGGCGAATGCCCTGGCGCTTGCCCTTGGCCCTTCACCTCTCGTCTTCTTCGCCCCTGAACCCTCAGCCCTCAGCTTCTTACAATCCTTGCTCATGTGACCCTCTTCACCACAGTTATAGCACCGGACCATACGACAGTCCTTTTCCATGTGTTCCGCCTTCCCGCATTGAAGCACAAGTTCGACCCAAACCTGCATTCCCCACTGTGCTCCCTTCCACACTTGCCACACCTTTTCGACCCCGCACTTGATATGACCACACGGCGACCATCCACCGTGCCTTCTTATTACCCGTCGAGGCATCACCCCGACCAAACCTCTTCCCCTGCCATTTCCGATCACCACCACTCTTCTTGCCACCTCAGTCACCACCACCGTCCTCTCGTCGTACAATCTCCCTGCCAAATCCACCACCAACCTAAACGTGCTCGGCCAGGCAGCGATCATGTGCCTTCGAATATCCACTGGCAAAACTTGAATATACCTCTTGATATTCCGAGACAGAGGTGTCACCTGATCTGGCACCAGACGTGCCATCTCGTTGAAATTAGTGGTATACTGTTGGTGCGTCATCCTTCCCACTTCCAGCTGCAGGAACTCTCTCTCAACCTTATCCATTTCTTTGTGAGGACAGAACTCCTCAATCACCAACTTCTTCAGTCCAGACCATCTCATTCTCCTAATGGCCTGCTACTATGGCTTGGACTATATTGTCCCACCAGCGCAGAGCCGAGTCGACAAAAGAATAGGTAGCGAACTTCACCTTTTAGTCTTCCCGGCACTCGCTGATATCAAGAACAGCCTCCATTTCCCTCACCCACCAGTGAGTAGCAGCAGCAGTGCCATTTCCATCAAAAGTTGGGGGCTTGCATCTCACAAACGTCCTGTAGTTACAGCATCGTGCCGCCTCCTGCACAGGCTCTTCTTCTTCCTCCTCTTCTTCATCATCCGAGAGAACCGTTTCAGGCTCCGGTTGCTCCCATCCTCCCGAGGACCTGTTCCTCTCCTTTTTTTCCCCTTCCTGTACTGCCTTAATCACTTCGGTCACCACAGATGGTAAGATTGTCTGCATGACCTGATGAACTTCTTCCACAACAGCCTCCTTTACTAAGGCTCTTAGATTGGCGCTCTCGTCGCCACCCTCCGGATGAGGGGTCTTTGGTTCTTCAAGAACCACCTTCTAACTCTGGGTCTCCCTCTCTTGGGTCGCGGTTCAGCACCGTGACCTCCACCACGAGAGGCTTTTGAAGATCTACCATCGGCCATCACACGCACACTGAAAGATTCAAACACCAACACGGTCATTCAAGGGAACAGCTCAGTTTGTGTCAAGTATAGTAAGTCCCTAATTATAATGGCCAGTTATCATTACCCACATTTACTCTTCACACCTCGAGCATTACCTATCCTGACTAGATCAGTATTTAAATCCACAAACAACACATAACATGCGCACAAAATACCAGTTAACTTTACAAAAATACCTGATGGCACGCAGCTAATCAGATTGGCATCCATTCCCTTTCCGTCCCATTCTCAATTTAAGTTAAGGTTTATTTTGAAAATTACCCATTTCACATAAACTTTGGCTCTGATACCAACTTGTAAGGCCCTGTTCCGAGACGCTTACAGTTGGATCATCATCGCACATAAAATATATAATTACATTGTATTATATAAAGCATCGCAGTGGAAACATTTAAAAATGACATTTCATTTCAATATAGTAGCTTTTGCAAAATAATACATCGTTAATCAGTTACAAAATACATTGTTGCATTACATCACAAAAGCGTTATATTAATTGATGGCATCCCAAAAGAGCTGGGTAGCCACCTCATGCCATCCTCAGCAATCATTACCTGCCAACCGGATACACATCAAAATCAGCGTTGCTTAGTGAGTTTTGGTTTTATAAAATAAAACATACTTTTCTTTCGTTAAAACCGTTCTTTACTTTCATGTGATCATACAACATACGTACATATAGACAATAGTTATTATTATCTTCATCGTTCATTAACTTCCGTTCATTCATTCATCTTACTGTTCGTCATCACCATGAAATTTACCCTTCAGTCTCATGGTACTGGACCTAAGCTTATAAAAGACCTTCATTGGTGGTGCTACAATACCTAAGGTAAAGTTCAGGTATACCACTGTCATATGCTATGCTCTTCAATCTCGTGGTACTGGACCTAAGTCTATAAAAGACCTTCATCGGTGGTGCTTGGCATCAAATGGTCACAGTTGCTAAGGCACACAACAATGGTTCATACATATGGTCAATCACAAAGAAAGACCCCGATGTGCATCCTCCCGTGGTAGCGAACCCGCACACCGTTGGGCTAACACCTTAATGGCGTGTCCCGACATCCTAGTGCTTGCAAGACTTTCATCGTTCATTAATGCATGCATTCTTACTTCATGTTCCTCTTTCATTATCTTTCACTTTACGTTACATAATACTTCATTCATTCATTAACGTTCAACGTAAAGTGTGACATCCGTCACCACAAGGTCCGTCAATGAACGTGGCTTCCGTTACTTTTTCTTTGATCGTTCATTCCTCATCCTTATAAACTATTCGTGTGGATATCATGCTTGCTTCATCATCTTTATGCTTGTGCTATCGTCGAAACGTATGCTATGCTTAAAACTTTTACAAATTTCATCATCGTTATCACTAAATATACCATTTTTATATAATATTATTGCCATTAATAAAACTATTTTTAAGTTACCAACATCATTAATTACATTTTTGTCATTAATATAACTAGCCTATTAAAGTCGTTTTCAACCGAAACAAATTTGGAAACTCGGGGGCTAAGTGCAGGGACCAAACGAGACATTTTGCCAAACTAGGGCTGGGTATATAAACCCCATTTCCAGCCCTAGCCTTCATTCTTCATCTTCTTCTTCTTCATTCTTTTCTTCCTCTCCTTGCACCAAAACCGCCCATTTTCTTCATGTTTTCACCATCTAGACTTCGTCTACAGCCGGGTCTACTCCATTCTTGCAGGTAGACGACCTTTGTTGTCCCTTTCCTTGCTTGTTTTTCTATTGACCATCTAGGTTTCGGGTGTTTGGGTCCAACCCAAACACATGAGGTCGTGTGGGTGCGTGTGATGTCTTTCTGCGTGTTCTTCTTGTTTGGGTGTGTTTGAAACGTGTTTCTGGAAGTCCTTGTGGTGTAAACCTCATGCACGGGGCAGCCGAAGGCTGCTCTGCACTTCTGTAGTCGTGAATCTGCCATTCTGGCGACTGGGTTGAGCATGCGACTAAGCCGTGCGACTAGGTGAGACATGTGACTGAGTCGTGCGACTGTGTCTTTCGGGCAACTGACTTGTGCGACTGGGTGAGTCGTGCGACTAAGTCATGCGACTGAGTCGTGCGACTAAGTCGTGCGACTGAGTCGTGCAACTGTGTGATGCGTGCGATTGAGTCAATGCGGATGAATGATGTGTGCAATTGAGTCAATGCGGATGAATGCATGTGATTGTGCGTGTATCGCACGACTGAATGCCAGTCTCATGAGTGGAGGTTCAATCGTACGAATGAAGTTGATTCTTACGAATGAAGGTTGATTCGTGTGTATGGAGGTTGAGTCGTGCGATTGGGTGTTGTGTGGTACGACTGAATGTTGAGTCGCCCGAGTAAAGGTTCAATCGTACGAATGAAGCTGATTCGTACGAATGAAGGTTGATTCGTGCGGATGGAGTGTTGAGTCGTGCGTCTGGTCCTGTCATGCGACTGAATTTGCTGTGTGTGAATTCCTTCTTCTATGTGGTGTGTGTATGTCATGTGATATTAAGATGATATCGACATGGTTACCATTGCTAATGACAATATTTCAGTTAACACTATCAAACTTATTAATGTTATTCCAAATCAAATCAATGTTAACATTTTCACAATAATCGAGAACTGAATTGTTACCGCTAATATTTACCAATATTTCCCTAATAACGATGGAACTTTTACACGAAAATCATAGGCAATGGCAACTAATTCTGGTACTTGGATCTACATAAGGTTCAATACGCATGTCTGCTTGTGTGTGTTACACGCGACCAAACTGATACAACCCGAACTGACCGAACGTTGCTAGTTACATTATACATATCATTAATGCTTTACAATAACTGTCAATAGGTGTTTGATCGTTCATTGCATACAACATTTGGAAACTTTGATCATTCATACTTACCACTTAACAAGTGTGTTTCGTGGCCCTTTTTACGCTTGTGCAATATTTCAATCATTTACAAACATGGGGGAAAAGTATGCTCACCCATTTTCTATGCTGTACAATTTACATACTTGGAATCAACTTGTTATTGTTTGGTGAGTACTTATCTGATACATGCTTGAGTTCGTTGTGTGGTACTTTCTTTACAACCATTAAATTCCGGTGTTGGAACCGACGGATAGGTATTTGTAGTACTACTGGGTTGACACCCCCACCCTTGTTTGTTGGTATACTAGTTAGTAACAAGAGTGGCCAGGAATGGGCCTTGGGTGAATATATTCCGACTAGATTCCGTGTGTACGTCATTAGGTTTGGTTGTAAAGCCCATTGTCATGTGATTTTGCTTACTTATAATTGTATTCACGATATTCCAGAACAATTACTATACAGCATCAATTACTTATTTTCTACTTAAACCTGCGAGCTCACCAACAATTTTGTTGATCATTTTGAGCATATCTTTTCAGGTGACAATGCTAATTGAAGATCTAGGCGTGCTTTTGTTTTCATGCACATCAGGTCAGCAGGGCCATCCGGGAGGGAGTGAAAAGTGGAAGTCTGCATAAAGAAGAGTTATTTAATTTGATGTAATGACTTTTTATGTTGGATTTTAGACTAGTGTTTCTTTTTGGTTATTTAATTTTAATCGTTATGAATAATGGAATGATGTTTGGATTTTGATTACCGTGATAGTGACACGTCCGCCTTCTCGGGTTGGGGTGTTACAGTTATGGTATTAGAGCCCAGGCTCTTTCCTGTAGAAACTTAAAAATTTTAAAACTAAAAATTTGAGGTAATGGGTGGACATAGGGTTTAGGTTCTAATCTTCCGCTTGATCTTTACCTACCTGCTTATGCGTAAATCTTGGTTTTCAGTTATCATGGCTCCAAATAGATGCACGAACGACCGAAATGTTGGGAATAACTCTTCATCTGATACTCCTCTGGAAACTCTCGTTGCTAATGCCGTAAACGCAGCTAATAGCGGATTACTCCCTAATCTAATGACTCAGACCGCTCAAACAGTCGTTCAACATATGCAACAAGTGAATTTCCGTGGAAACAATATAGGACCACCACCTAGTGGAAACAACACAGCACCACCTCCTGGCGGAAATGCAACACCACCTTTGGCTGAGATTCATGTTTGGCTTGAGCGCTTTATGAAGCAAAGACCAAGATCTTTTAGTCATGCTGCTACACCGATGGATGCTTGGAACTGGATAGCCTATGTGGAAAAGATTTTCGAGGTGCTAGGAGTTGGTGATGTATTTAAAACTAGGTTGGCTTCTTACAAACTAGTGGATGATGCTCTTGTTGGTGGGAAGGGGTCAAACTTGCACATGGTGGAGAGGGTTATGATGTTACCCTTTCTTGGGCTGACTTCCGTACTATATTCTTCCGAAAGTATTTCTCTGAAGTGGAACGAAATGAGTATGCACGAGAATATGCATCTATTGAACAACGAGATAATGAACCTTGGCAAGAATTCATGGCTAGATTCTGTAGGCTGGCTAGTTTTCTTGGGGATGCTGCAGGTAGCCTAGTGGTCCAAGCAGAAAAGTTGAAATGGGCGGTTCATAAGAGGACCCAAAGATGGATAGTGACCTAAAAGTTAACAACATCAATGAGGTAGCCGATGTTGTGAAAACACTTGACATGGAAAACAAAAAGAGGTTGGCTAAAGCTAAGGAGAGTCGTAAGAGAAATCGTGAAGGGAACCATACCGCATCTTCTGGGCAATCTTCGAATGAAAATCACAATACGGGTGATCGAAAAGCCAAATTCAATAAAAATAATAATCTCCAAGGTAATCAATGGAAACCAAAACAACATAATTCTAAGCCTGCCGAAAACCAAGGTCAAGAGCAAGCCCCGGTGTGCACTACATGTAGGAAACGTCATTTTGGTGTCTGTCCTCGAGCTTCAGGACCCTGTTTCAGATGTGGAAAGACCGGCCATTTACTGAAAGATTGTCCATACCCTGATAATAAAGAAAAGGCTGGAAGTAACACTAAACAACCTACTAATGGAGGACGAGTGTATGCCTTGAACACAAAGGATGCTGCAAACACACAAGGTACGATTCTTGATATTTCTCATAAATGTGAATCTGTCATATCTGAATAATCTAAAATTCTTACGATTCGAATTGTGCTTGTTATCTGTTTACTAAGTGTATCATTGTATAATAAATTCTTTAGGTACCGTTTCTGGTACTCTCATACTAGGCACTCGTGATATTCAAGTCCTTTTTTGATACCAGAGCAACACACTCTATAGTTTCTCATTCTTTTGTTAAACATCTAGCAATGACTCCCACATTATTAAATTATACTCTGAATATTATGACTCCTATGGGAAACTATGTTGTAATCTCTCACGTGTATGAGGATTGTCTGATCCGAGTCAAATCGCTTATTCTTACAGCAAATCTGCTACCCATGCAAATGGAAGATTTTGATGTTATCTTGGGAATGGACTGGTTAACTCGGCATCATGTCACAATTGAGTGTCAGACTCGTCGCATTATGTTTGGAGATCCCCATCATCCTAAACTCATTTATCAGGGGACTAAACCTCGAAAAACTCTTCAAATAATTTCAGCACTTAAGGCTCGCAAATCCCTACTGCACGACTGTGTAGGATTCCTTGCTTTAGTAAAAATTGTATCTTCTGAGGAGCCTAATATTTTTGATTATCCAATTGTTTGCGACTTTCCGGATGTTTTTCCTAAAGAGTTACCTGGACTTCCACCGAATCGCGAGGTGGAATTCACTATTGATCTTATTCCCGGTGTTGAGCGATTTCCAAGGCACCATACCGTATGGCACCACTTGAACTCAAGGAACTAAAGGAGCAACTACAGGAGTTATTAGATCTTGGATTTATTAGACCAAGTGTCTTGCCTTGGGGTGCACCGGTTCTATTCGTGAAGAAGAAAGATGGAACTATGAGGCTTTGTATTGACTATCGGGAACTGAATAAGATCACTATTCGAAATCGTTACCCTTTACCTCATATCGATGACTTATTTGATCAGCTTCAGGGCGCGAAGTGTTTCTCTAAAATTGATTTGAGGTCTGGGTATCATCAGTTGAAGATTAAAGATTCTGACGTCCCAAAATCAGCTTTTCGTACGCGATATGTTCACTATGAATTCTTAGTTATGCCGTTTGGGTTAACTAATGCCCGAGCTCTTTTCATGGACCTAATGAACCGAGTGTTCCGTGACAATTTGGATAAGTTTTTCATCGTTTTTATTGATGTCATTTTGATATATTCTAAGAGTAAGGAGGAACATGAAGACCATCTTCGTATCGTGATTGAAACTTTGCGTAAAAAGAAACTTTATGCTAAGTTTTCAAAATGTGAATTCTGGTTAAGTCAAGTAGCCTTTCTGGGTCATGTGGTTTCTGCAGATGGTATTATGATGGACTCAACGAAGATAGAGGCAATCACTAAATGGCCAAGACCTACTTCAGCCACAGAAGTCCGGAGTTTTCTAGGTCTTACTGGTTACTATCGTAGATTTGTCGAAGGGTTCTCTGTTATTGCCTACCCCTTACGCAACTACTAAGGAAAGGGGTTAAATACTCTTGGAACGAGGAGCAAGAGAAAAGTTTCGAAGCGCTTAAAAAAAGATTGGTGTCTGCCCCGATTCTTACACTTCCATCGGGTACGGGTGGATACCAGATTTATAGTGATGCCTCAAAGAAAGGGCTTGGATGTGTGTGATGCAACACGGAAAGGTCATTGCTTATGCCTCACGACAGTTGAAACCTTATGAGGTTAATTATCCTACGCATGACCTTGAGCTTGTTGTTGTGATTTTCGGGTTAAAGATCTGGTGGCACTATCTTTATGGAGAGACTTGTGACATCTTCACCGATCATAAGAGTTTGAAGTATATTTTCACGCAGAAGGAATTAAACATGAGACAAAGGAGATGGTTAGATCTGTTGAAAGACTATGATGCCAATATTCAATATCATCCAGGGAAGGCTAATGTAGTAGCTGATGCTCTTAGTCGAAAGAGTTCCGGGATGGTAGCCTCACTCCAGTTACAGCCTCACATAATTACTGACCTTGAAAGACTGGGTATTGGCTTGCAAATTGGTAAGGGTGATGCAATTCTAGCCAGACTTCAGATTGAGCCAGATCTAGTATCTCGGATCAAAGAAGCACAGAAAGATGATGGTGAACTTTGGGCAATCGTGCCAAAACTGGATAATGGAAAATAGTCAGAATTCAGAACGGATGAGCGTGGAGTAATTTGGTATGACAAACGTTTGTGTGTGCCTAATGATTCTTCTCTTCGAGAATCGTTATTAGCCGAGGCACACAGTTCTCCGTTCTCTATACATCTAGGATCTACTAAGATGTATCGTGATCTTCATCAGAACTTCTGGTGGAATGGTATGAAAGAGGACGTGGCTAGGTTTGTCAGCAGGTGTCTTACTTGTCAGCAGGTCAAAATTGAACATCAGAGAGCTAGTGGATTGCTTTAGCCACTACCTATTCCTGTATGGAAATGGGATGATATTTGGCTTCATTCACCCACGTACGGTGCACTTTAGATTCCAAGTGTATTGTTCTAAGGTCACGTTGAGTTCTGATGCCTGACCTCCAATTAAATTAAATGAAATAAAAAAAGGATTTTAGTTTAACCACAAGACTTATAGTTCATAAACCAAACCAGGAAATAAGCTGTAAGTGTAGATATCTTATAACAATCCAATTGATAGATAAATAAATTTTGTTGTAGTCATATGTAGTTGACCATTAGAAGTAATTATGATGAAAACTACAATGTGGCCAACCTTCTAGGGATGAGGATTTTTATGTATTTACAAGATAAATGGTGAGAGACATGAAGTTAAGAAAGTTTGGTCTTGTTAGTGATTAATAAAAGAATGTGAGACGATGTGAAATCAATAAATAAATAAAGATTAATCGCCGGAAAAAACAACAAATCACACATGACATAATGTAAGTTAATTAATTTAATTCAACTGAAATAAATGCAGATTTTTTTGTACAACATAAGGACGACTCGATCTTGTTTTGCTTTGTTTTGCTTTGCTGACTAAGGTACGGATTCCTGATTTTTTATCTCATATTTGATTCCCGTTCATTTCTAGTTTTGATTCCTGTCATATGTAGTTAGTTTGCTTTTGATTTTGTTATAAGTAAGCTAGACTACTTTATATTTTTGAAATTTGTTACCCGAGCTCTCCTTATCTTGGGGGTGACCAAGACGCGTTATTGCGGCATCAATAACGTGGCACCAACCGTGGCGGTGAGCTGAGATCACGGCGTCTCTAAAGAGGACTCTGAATTTATATTGGTCGTCCTGTTTTGTTATTATTTCCTCAGAGGCGTATGGATCGATCCTAGGTTAATTCTGTATTTCCTGATGGACGGTTTTATACCACTCCATTCAGGACTCTGGTGAATGGCTTGTGTGTCTACCCATACTCCATTTCACATTGGTTCACGGGCTTGCTACCTGTGTTCCCTCTGTTCAGTTATTATAAGATATGATTATTAGCTCGGGTTATGTTCTATTTGATATTATGTTATCCTCTGTCATCATTATATCAGTTTATTTTTGTTATTTGTTATTCCGTTCACTGAGCGTTATGCTTAGGCGTGCTTTTGTTTTCATGCACGTCAAGTCAGCAGGGCCATCCGGGAGGGGAGTGAAGAGTGGAAGTCTGCATAAAGAAGAGTTATTTAATTGATGTAATGACTTTTCTATTGGATTTTAGACTAGTGTTTCTTTTTGGTTATTTAAATTTTAATCGTTATGAATAACGGAATGATGTTTGGATTTTGATTATCGTGATAGTGACACGTCCGCCTTCTCGGGTTGGGGTGTTACAGCTGCCTTAGTGGAGACCCTAGGATGTATTTTTGAGACTAAACATACTAACAAATATTCATTTTGGAATCATTGTTGTAGTCTTATTTTAAACAACTTCATTCTTTTGATACTTGTTCCCGGGTTGTGGGAATTACAATACAATTGTTACTACTTTGATTATGTAAATCATTTATCATGTTATGCTTATGGCTATGTTGTCGTGAATATTGACTAAACACGACACAAGTCTCCTTTGTGTCGGGTGTCGTCATGACACGCTTTGTCATCATTACTTATATTGCATCTATATTGTTTACCATGTGTTATGACGATCCCATCTCGTTACATCCCTGTGTTTCCGCTCTTAGCGGGGGTGTGACAGTCTCGTATAAGAGCCATTGGTTATAGAGAATTAGGCAATTCACTTGACCTAGACTATAACCTAGGAACCTTCATGTAGATTTGCATGCTAGGATCTGTGTCCATTTTATATCTCATGTATGTGTTTCTCTTTACTTGACTCGTTTATCTATCTGTTTTGTGATCTATTCACCCTATTAGAGAGCCCTTATGCTCACTCTTTATGGGATGCTTCTATTGGATCTTCCGTTCCCTCTACGCGTCGAGTTGGTTTATCAAACCCGGGTATTAAACCCTAAGAGATCTTCATAGATCATGTTATTGCGCTTGACCTTGGACATTGAGATTTACCCTGAGGTGGTTATGTCTGAAACCTCGAAAGAGGAGGGGATAGACGACCTTCGCTAGACTAACGTGATTATATGCATGGGTTTGCAATTATTATGATGGATTACTGTTGGAACATTACCAATTCATAGTGAGAACTACACGACTTGTATGTGATGTGTGGTAACAACAAGTGTGATATTAACTTGGAATGCTGGACTTTGATGAGTGGTATGGATAATATACTTTGAAATGGTTAAAGCTTATGTGTTTACTACTTCTATGATTAGAAAATGTCGCCTCGAAGAGTTACCCGCAGCAACAGTGGTGGAAGTGAAGCCCCGAGGGGCAAAGACAAAGGCAGAGGTAGAGCACCAAGAACAAGTTATGGCCCTGCCAGCAACAATCAGGGAACAGGAAACACTAACATGGCAGCTCTGATCGCTCAACAGCTGGCCGCACTGATCCCGACTATTGTGGCCCAAGTGAGCGATGCTCGTCAGAATCACCACCCCTACGGGGATGGTGGCAATGATAATGAGGACAATGGGAACCCGACTGGGAACGAGAGTAACCAGGAGACCGGGAATGGTGGAACAGCCGGTAATGAGACTAGGGTTGTTAATGCTATAAGGGGATGTTCGTACAAGGAATTTGCGGCTTGTAAACCGAAGGAGTTCGATGGAAAAGATGGAGCGATAGCCCTGACCAAGTGGCTTGAGAAAATGGAGGCAATGATTGACATCAGCGAATGCCACGATAACCAGAAGATCAAGTATGCTACGTGTTCACTACAGGGCAAAGCACTAACTTGGTGGAACACCTAGGTTCAGGCTAGGGGAAGAGAATCAGCAATGCAAATGTCGTGGGATGAGTTTAAAGCACTGGTCACTAAAGAATACTGCCCCTTCAATGAGATGCAGAAAATGGAGCATGAATTCTGGAATCATGCTATGGTGGGGGCTGGACACGCAGCTTACACTGACCGTTTTCATGAGTTGGCAAGATTGGTTCCACATCTGATCGAGAGGTATATTTGGGGACTTGCGCCTCAAATCCGAGCGATGGTAACAGCAGTTGCTCCATCTACAATCCAGAGCACAATTCTGAAGGCTGGCGCTTTGACAGATGAGATGGTGAGAATAGGGCTCTTGGGAAGAGGAGCAGAGAAAAGAAAGGATGTTGGGGAAACGAGGCGGTCGAGTGCGGGAAATTTGACAAAAGGGCCAAGACAACCCGAAATTTGGTAGCCGTGACGCAAGGCAAGAAAGAGTACATAGGGCCGCACCCTAAGTGTGATATGTGCAACTTCCATCATCCCCCAGGAATGTCGTGTCGGGTGTGCGTGAACTATAGACGCCCGGGGCATCTAGCGAGAGACTGCAGAGTAGTGCCGAATCAGGTGGCACCGGTCAACGCGGTTAACCCCGCCAGGAATGCCAGGGTCTATTATGAGTGTGGAAGCCCTAACCACTACAGAAACATGTGCCCCAGACTGAATCGGGCGTCGAGTCAACAAGGGAACAACCAGCAACCGGTGATAGCCATAGCTGGGAATCAATGCCCGACAAATCAAGGGAATGCAGCTCGGGGACGTGCATTTGTCATTGGAGCCAACGATGCCCGTCAGGACCCGAATGTTGTCATGGGTACACACTCACTCACCATCACTTCGCATCCATATTATTTGATACTGGAGCAGACAATAGCTTTATATCTTCTGAGTTTGTGCAATTGCTTGATTTGAGTCCTAGTAGGCTAGAAACTAGCTACTTCGTAGAAATGGCCAATGGTAAGGTTGTACAGGCCGATAAGATCATTAGGAAGTGCTCGATGATATTGGAGGACCATGCCTTCGATATAGACTTGATACCCTTTGAGTTAGGAAGTTTCGACGTGATTGTGGGAATGGATTGGTTGTCGAAACACGGAGCTGAGATTGTCTGTCGGGACAAAGTAATACGAATCCCTATGCCAAATGGGGAGGTACTCAGAATTCAAGGAGAACGACCGGGAAGAAACCTAAAGCTTATCTCCTGCATGAAAGCACCCCGAAGTTTACGAAAATAATGCTACACGTTTCTGGCTCACGTAGTAGAAAAGAAGGAAGAAGAGAGGAAATTGGTAGCTATTCCAGTAGTACGGGACTACCCAGATGTATTTCCTGATGATTTGTCTGGTTTGCCTCCTCCACGACAAGTGGAATTTCATATAGATTTGGCTCCTGGAGCTACGCCGGTGGCAAAGACGCCATATCGGTTAGCACCATTAGAAATGCAAGAGTTATCCAGTCAATTACAGGAACTACTGGAGAAGGGTTTTATCCGACCGAGCCACTCACCATGGGGAACACCAGTGTTATTTGTCAAAAAGAAAGATGGGTCATTACGAATGTGTATCGATTACCGTGAGTTGAACAAGTTAACCGTGAAGAATCGGTATCCTCTCCCCAAGATCGACGATCTGTTTGATAAGCTGTAAGGAGCTTCATATTTCTCCAAGATCGACCTTCGTTCTGGATATCATCAACTAAGGGTTTTCGAGGAGGACATATCGAAAACAACGTTTAGAACTCGTTATGGGCACTATGAGTTCTTGGTCATGTCGTTCGGGTTGACTAATGCACCAGCTGTGTTTATGGACCTAATGAATCGGCTGTGTAAACCTTACTTGGATAAGTTTCTGATCGTATTCATAGACGATATACTTATCTACTCCAGATCTAAAGAGGATCATGAAGAACACCTTCGGGCAATTCTGGAACTATTATGAGAAGAGAAACTTTTCGCCAAGTTCTCAAAGTGTGAATTCTGGTTGCGGGAAGTGAAGTTTTTGGGTCATGTGGTTAACGAGGATGGGATCATGTAGATCCTGGCAAGATCAAAGTGGTGAAGAAATGGGATGCACCCCAGACACCTTTAGAGATATGGCAATTCTTAGGATTGGCCGGGTACTATCGTCGCTTCATTGCGAATTTTTCGAAGATCGCTCAACCGTTAACACTGCTGACTCAGAAAGACAGGAAGTTTGATTGGGGACATGCACAAGAACAAGCATTCCAAACATTGAAAGAGAAGTTGTGCAACTCATCGATATTGTCCCTCCCAGACGGAACTGATGATTTTGTAGTATACTGCGATGATTCACATCAAGGATTGGGATGTGTACTAATGCAAAAGGATAAGGTGATTGCCTACGCTTCGCGACAACTTAAGGTGCATGAAAAGAACTATACAACTCATGATCTGGAGTTGGGCGTTGTAGTATTTGCACTCAAGATATGGAGGCATTACTTGTATGGAACTAAATGCATCATCTACACAGATCATAAGAGCCTCCAACATATCCTGGATCAGAAGGAACTTAATATGCGTCAGCGACGTTGGGTAGAGCTTCTTAGCGACTACGAATGTGAAATCCAGTATCATCCAGGGAAAGCGAACATGGTGGCTGATGCTTAAGCCGCAAAGAACGCGCGAAACCACTATGTGCTCGAGCGTTGGGATTGACGATTCAAACAAATTTGAAAGCCTAGATCCAAATTGCACAAAGTGAGGCATTGAAAGAAGAAAACCTTGCGGGAGAAGAATTCTGAGGGTTGGATAAACAAATGAGTTGCAACGATGATGGTATACAGTACTTCATGGGTCGTATATGGGTACCCTGATGGGGAGGTGTACGTACCTTAGTCATGGATGAAGCACACAAGACGCGATATTCTATTCATCCTAGTGCAGATAAGATGTACCACGATCTTAAGGATCTGTACTAGTGGCCAGGCATGAAGAAAGACATTGCTATGTACATAAGCAGATGCTTAACATGCTCGAAAGTCAAAGCTGAACATTAGAAACCATCGGGATTATTATAGCAACCTGAGATTCCCCTAGTGGAAATGGGAGAACATAGTCATGGATTTTATTACCAAACTCCCTAGAACGAGCAGCGGGCATGACTCAATATGCGTCGTAGTGGATCGGATGACGAAGTCAGCTCATTTCTTGCCGATCCGAGAAGACTAAAAAATGGATAAGTTGGCGAGATTGTACATCAAGGAGGTCGTGACAAGACACGGAGTACCAGTGTCGATTATATCCGACCATGACAGCCGATTTACTTTACGATTTTGGCAGACACTACAGAAAGCGATGGGCACTCGATTAGATATAAGTACCGCCTATCACCCACAGACAGACGGCCAAAGTGAACAAACTATACAAACGTTGGAAGACAAGCTGAGGGCGTGTGTGATCGACTTTGGTGGTAGTTGGGACACTCATCTACCACTGATTGAGTTCTCTTACAACAACAGCTACCATACAAGCATTGGATGTGCTCCATTCGGAACATTGTATGGAAGGAAATGTAGATCACCCGTTTGCTGGGCCGAATTTGGTGAAAGTCAGTTGACAGGCCCAGAGGTTATTCAAGAAACAACCGACAAGATTTTCCAAATCAAAGATAGACTAAAAGCTGCCAGAGATCGCCAAAAGAGCTATCCCGACAACCGTCGGAAGCCTCTAGAATTTAACGTTGGGGATCACGTTTTACTCAAAGTCTCTCCTTGGAAGGGATTCGTTCGACTTGGAAAGAAAGAGAAGTTAGCCCCAAGATACGTAGGACCATTCGAGATTACAGAAAGAATCGGTCCAGTGGCTTACCGATTAAGGTTACCACAAGAACTCAGCGGCGTACATGATACTTTCCACGTGTCGAACCACAAGAAGTGTTTGGCCAATGAATCCCTACACGTAACAACTGAGGACATCAAGATCGACAAAAAGCTTCATTTTGTCGAGGAACCCATTGAGATCATGGATCGAAAGGTCAAGCAATTGAAGCGCAGTAGAATACCAATTGTCCGCGTGAGATGGAATTCAAAACGAGGGCCAGAGTTTACATGGGAATGGGAAGACCAGATGAAACTTAAATATCCACATCTATTCGCGGATGACACTCTTGGACCTAACTCCAGCTGAATTTCGGGACGAAATTCTCTCAACTGGGGGATACTGTGACATCCATTACCACAAGGTCCGTCAATTAACGTGGCTTCCGCTACTTTTTCTTTGATCGTTCATTCCTCATTCTTATAAACTATTCGTGTGAATATCATGCTTGCTTCATCACCTTTATGCTTGTGCTATCGTCGAAACGTATGCTATGCTTAAAACTTTTACAAATTTCATCATCGTTATCACTAAATATACCATTTTTATATAATATTATTGCCATTAATAAAACTATTTTTAAGTTACCAACATCATTAATTACATTTTTGTCATCAATATAACTAGCCTATTAAAGTTGTTTTCAACCGAAACAAATTTGGAAACTCGGGGGCTAAGTGCAGGGACCAAACGAGACATTTTGCCAAACTAGGGCTGGGTATATAAACCCCATTTCCAGCCCTAGCCTTCATTCTTCATCTTCTTCTTTTTCATTCTCTTCTGCTTCTCCTTGCACCAAAACGCCCATTTTCTTCACGTTTTCACCGTCTACACTTCGTCTACAGCCGGGTCTACTCCATTCTTGCAGGTAGACGACCTTTGTTGTCCCTTTCCTTGCTCATTTTTCTGTTGACCATCTAGGGTTTCGGGTGTTCGGGTCCAACCCAAGCATATGAGGTCGTGTGGGTGTGGGTGATATCTTTCTGTGTGTTCTTCTTGTTTGGGTGTGTTTGAAACGTTTTTCTGGAAGTCCTTGTGGTGTAAACCTTGTGCACGGGGCAGCCGAAAGCTGCTCTACACTTCTGCAGTCGCGAATCTGCCATTCTAGCGACTGGGTCGATCATGCGACTGAGCCGTGCGACTGGGTGAGTCGTGCGATTGTGTCTTTCGGGCGACTGAGTTGTGCGACTGGGTGAGTCGTGCGACTGAGTCGTGCGACTGAGTCGTGCGATTGTGTGATGCATGCGATTGAGTCAATACGGATGAATGATGTGTGCGATTGAGTCAATGCGAATGAATGTGTGCGATTGTTCATGTATCGCACGACTGAATGCCAGTCGCACGAGTAAAGGTTCAATCGTACGAATGAAGCTGATTCGTCCGAATGAAGGTTGATTCGTGCGTATGGAGGTTAAGTCGTGCGATTGGGTGTTGTGTGGTACGACTGAATACCGAGTCGCCCGAGTGAAGGTTCAATCATACGAATGAAGCTGATTCGTACGAATGAAGGTTGATTCGTGAGGATGGAGTGTTGAGTCGTGCGTCTGGTCCAATCATGTGACTGAAGTTGCTATGTGTGAATTCCTTCTTGTGTGTGGTGTGTATGTCATGTGATGTTAAGGTGACATCGACATGGTTACCATTGCTAATGACAATATTTCAGTTAACACTATCAAACTTATTAATGTTATTCCAAATCAAATCAATGTTACATTTTCACAATAATCGAGAACTGAATTGTTACCGCTAATATTTACCAAATATTTCCCTAATAACGATGGAACTTTTACATGAAAATCATCGGCAATGGCAACTAATTCTAGTACTTAGATCTACATAAGGTCCAATACGCATGTCCGCTTGTGTGTGTACACGCGACCGAACCGATAGAACCCGAACGACTGAACGTTGATATTTACTTTATACATATCAGTAATGCTTTACATAACTGTCAATAGGTGTTTGACCGTTCATTGCATACAACCTTTGGAAACTTTGATCATTCATATTTACCACTTAACAAGTGAGTTTCGTGGCTCCTTTTACGCTTATGCAATATTTCAATCATTTACAAACATGGGGGGAAATTATGCTCACCCATTTTCTATGCTGTACAATTTACATACAATTTACATACTTGGAATCAATGTGTTACTATTTGGTGAGTACTTATCTGATACATGCTTGAGTTTGCTTTGTGGTACTTTCTTTACAACCATTTAATTCCGGTGTTGGAACCGACAGATAACTATTGGTAGTACTACTAGGTTGACACCCCCACCCTTGTTTGTGGTATACTAGTTAGTACCAACAATGGCCAGGAACGAGCCTTGGGTGAATATATTCTGACAAGATTTTGTGTGTGCGTCGTTAGGTTTGGTTGTAAAGCTCATTGTCATGTGATTTTGCTTACTTATAACTGTATTCACGGTATTCCACAACAATTACTATACACCATCAATTACTTATTTACTACTTAAACCTGCGAGCTCACCAACAATTTTGTTGACCATTTTGAGCATATCTTTTCAGGTGACAATGCTAATTGAAGATCTAGGTGTGCTGCCTTAGTGGAGACCCTAGGATGCATTTTTGAGACTAACATACTTAAAAAACGTTCATTTTGGAATCATTGTTTTAGTCTGATTTTAAACAACTTCATTCTTTTGATACGTGTTCCCGGGTTGTAGGAATTACAATACAATTGTTACTACTTTGATTATGTGAATCATTTATCATGTTATGCTTATGGCTATGTTGTCGTGAATATTGACTAAACACGACACAAGTCTCCTTTGTGTCGGTGTCGTCATGACACGCTTTGTCATCATTACTTATATTGCATCTCTATTGTTTACCATGTGTTATGACGATCCCGTCTCGTTACATCCCCGTGTTTTCGCTCTTAGCGGGGGTGTGACATAAAGCCATGGAAATATAAACATACATCATAATAAGGAACATATCATACATAGGCATCAACATCATACAGGGCAACATCATACATACATAACATGCATAATCATGCAACATCATCATCATGCCCAACATGCTCTCTAAGGCCTCAATCGTCATCTTACATGAACTTATGGGAACTTTACGTCAAAAACTTACATTTGCACTTTCCCCCGAAAGTCAGAAGTTAAACTACGCTTCTCCTCGGGTGCAACGGCCCTATTTGGGCGTATGGACACCCTTCAGTCACGTGGCCTCCATGCGACTGAATATCATGCGAATGAACCAATGCGGATGAACACTCATGCGAATGAACACCCAATCGTACGAATGATCTAATGCGGATGGACACTTATGCGACTGGACCCTCAGTCGCATGACCTCCATGCGACTGTCCCCAATCGTGCGAATGGATCCTCAATCGTGCGAATGAACCCCAATCGCACCCCATTCGGCCGTATGGCCTCCAATCGCACTCCAGTCGGTCGCCTAGCCCTAGCTGATGCAGAATGCAGTTCCAGCCAAACGCAAACTGCCCTTTTCGACCTCCAAGCTCCTCTAAACCCATTTTAAGCCCAAATCGACCATCCTAAACCTTAGGGATGCATACCACAACACCATTCAAGCACACACAAGCTTATAAACAAGGCTCAAATGCATAATACACACACATACACATACACAAACGGGTCAAACATGCACACACTCAAAAACCCGATTTTCAGATGTTTTCCAGCCCTAAATCATTCAAAAACGTTTAAAGGAGGGGTCCTAGAACTCACACAAATGACTACAACAAGGAGAGCTTCGATCTGACTCGCTTCTCAACGATTTTGGCTCACTCGAACCAACCCGAACCAATTTTCTTCCTCTTTTTCTCTTTTTTCTCTCTTCTCCTCTTTCTTTGTGGCTGAAATGGGTGAGTGTGAGGAGAGTATGGCTGCCCTCTCCCTACAAATATCACCACATTTCCAACTTTTCTTTGTTGGCGAGTTTGGTCCCTCGACTTTGAACTTTATTCTTTTCTTCTTTCGTCTACTTCAAAAATAAATAAATAACCGAGTGTTACACAAAACCATCCTTTACTTCGTACATGATCACAATCATACGTACACATAGATAATATCATTATTATCTTCCTTTACTGTTCTTTACTTTCTTTCTTTACTTCTTTCCGGATCAGTGTCATCAGCTATACCCCAAACGTATGCACAAAGTGGTACCAGGCCAAAGATCATAAATGACTTCCATAACGCACATAGCCTGACACAAAGCGGGTACTGGCAAACAACAAAGATCCCAACTGTATACTACACCCCAAACGTATGCACAAAGCGGGTATTGGGCCAAAGATCATAAATGACTTCCATAATGCACATAGTCTAGCACCAACACCGGGGTGAGTATCCACTATCATCCATGTACTATACAACTGGCCAGTCATAAACACTAGACCCCTATGTGTATCCTTATGGGTTAGCTAAACCACACACAGTTGTGCTAATGACATTTTAGAGTCGTGTACCTCTGTACATTTGCTTGCAAGACTTTCTTTACTTTCACTTTCATTAATGCATGCATTCTTTCTTTATGTTCCTCTTTTCTTTTTCTTCTATTTTACGTTACATAACACTTTTCATTCGTTCATAACATTCAATGTAAAGCCATGAAAAATAAACATAAATAACCAGGAACATAAACACAATCATACAAGGCATCATTATACCACATCACATCATCATGCATGCCACATCACATACTCATCATCATAAATGACCTTAAAAAGTCAACTTTCATCACCCCAGGAATCACCCAAGTCAAAGCCTACATTTCACATTTTCCCTAAAATCTCAAAAAAATTTCTAAGTCTTAAGCGCATAGGCACTATGCAGGTGCATGGCCTTCTGGGCGCATGGGAACACTTAGGCGCATGGGGAACTTTCATGTGCATGGCACTATTGGGGCGCATGACCAACACTTAGTCATTCTGGGCAATAATGGCGCATGGGTACTATTTGGCGCATGGGGTTCTGGGCGTTTGGATACTTAGCCAAATTCAGCCTTTTCCAGGCGCATGGCTGTTATTTGGGTGCATGGGGTTTTGGGCGCATGGGCATACTTAGGCAGTTTCTAAGCGTTGGGCGCATGGGCAACCAACCTATACTATAATCATTCCAATTCAGTCGCAAACATCAATCTACCATGTTCTAAGCTTAGTTCTAACATTCTAAGCAACAAAAAATGAGCATAACACAATCATACATCATAAATCACCCTAAATCAAAATCCCACCAGAATACATAGATGAAGCATACGACTACACACCCACATTTACCAAAAATGTTTAAACATGCATTTTCAGCCCCAAAATTAGTTAAAACTAGTAAAAAGGGGGGTTTCAGAACTCACCTTGACAACTTTCGGATGAACTTTCTCAAAACCCGAATGCAATTGAGTTCTACCACCTTGAATTCGAATTTTTGCTCTTGTTCTTCTTCAAACCCGAGCTCTGCTCTTTCTCTCTCTAGAAATATCCGAAAGATATGGTGTTTTACGAGAAGTGGGCGGCCATGCCCACTTTTACACCAACTTTTGAAACATTTGTTCTTTTTGACACTTATAACCCCTCAACTTAGGTTAAATTGTGTTTCTTTCTTTTCCTTCACTTTATTCTTCCTTTCTTGCCTTGTAAACTAACCAGGTGTTACACCCTCGTCGCAATACGTGAGGCTTAATACTAGTTTCACCTATTTTTCAAACCACCATTTGATAATGTTTTGAATTACAATGACATTTTCTTGAATAAGATTTGTTTCTGT
Source organism: Flaveria trinervia (assembly GCA_025506515.1). Lineage (NCBI taxonomy): Eukaryota > Viridiplantae > Streptophyta > Magnoliopsida > Asterales > Asteraceae > Flaveria > Flaveria trinervia. The sequence continues at coordinate 21,448,510 of CM046451.1, forward strand.
ATAAATTTTGACTCATAAATTAATTCAATAATAATGTGGGTTGTTATGTATAAGTCTAATAGTTATCATATTTTTAACTTTGACAATGTTTGTAGGGATCTTCATGTCTTTACTAAAGATGGTTTAAAACCTATCTGGTTTTAATTTTTAAAAACATGTATAGTGGTAGGACGATCTACAGTTGTGGTTGTTTTGTTCGATGATACAACTATGCTCCAGTGACGTCAATAAACAATATACATGTAGTAACTACTATGTTATTCAATTGAAATCTAAGTTTAATTAGATGTTCATGGAGACTGATATCAATGTTTGGTCATTAAATGAATAATATTGATAAGACGTTGTTTGGTCACCAAAATAATGATATTAATAAGAATCATTAATAACTAACATTATCAAAGACCCAAGCAAGTAATCCTTACATTAAATGCAAAGAATACTAAGGGAAAAGTTTGTGGTCGAGTTAGTCACTGATGTTACACATATAATGGCAATGAAGCCAAAGAATCGAGAGAGTTTTTGAACTTTTTTTATAATCTTAGATTAATACAAACATTAAGCTTCGAAACCATTACTAAGATGGGAGATGGGGATTGAAGCAACAGTAAAAGTTATTGCTTTGGTACCACGTTAAACTCCTAAGAAATAACTTCCTACACAAAGTAAAAGGTAAGATCATGTTCATCAGATCGTGAAATGATTTGACCTCTTTGTATATTTTGCATAAAACTAGATTTAAGTCAAACACCAAACACCCCTAAATGATTACTAAATGCAAATCAAAGCACTCTTTAAGTTTAAATGGTAACTAGTTAGATTCGTCCATGCGAGTTACGCGTGTTGTGGACGGGGCAAAGCACGACTTACATAAACCATAGCCATTGCATCGTAAACAAAACACTAGGTTCGAAAGCAAATTCTAGTCACGGCTCGACACTACAACTGGCCACTTCAAAACCAAACCCACCGGAAGGGAATCCCAAATCATTTTGATAGCATCATGTTCAACATGCTTTTTACCACAAAGTAAGTAATCCAAAATGCCCATTAAATCATACGACTAAAACCAAAAAATTATATAGCAAAATAATGCAAAGAAACGTTGAAAGTGAAAAGCAACCGTGATATAATGCCAGCCGTATAATGAAAGCAAGAAATTGAGTGGTCTCAGATGGTCGTGCCATCAATCGACTAAAAATACCAACACCAAGTAACACATAACCGTGACCATCTTATGCCATTTCATCTCAGATGAAGCTATCCCCACCATCATCGACATTAGATCTCAAATGAAACAAATCCCATCGTCATCGATCCCCGACATCCACTTAGGGTTTTGAACCAGAACTAAACACTCACCGACGACGATGGCCGTAACCAACTACCAAACGCTCATTCACCGACAAACCAACTTCCCAGAGGCAACGCTAAACAGACAAGCGCCACCATCTAGCAAGTGGCTATTGCGATACACGACAATAATGTAAGCAACAGATGGAGGCAAACCGCGAGGCATGCAATAATCCCGTAAACGCATCGATGAGCGAGGACAAAGACCAACTGTTGTCGCCAAAACCAAAAACCCCAAATCGAATACCGGAGCACAGTGGTGTTAGTCACAAATAAAATAGGTTATGAGCTCACAAAACGTATAACACAACCGATGTAACATCCGCCATTTTTCCAAGTTAAAACCCAAATCCGAACTCATTTTGAGCTTCCATTATTAATTTACTTAATAAATGGATCAAATACATTAAATATGTAATCAACTTATTGATTGATAAATAATTCTTTTTCATAAAATTATAAAGTTTATTAATCATGTTACAACAAATAACTAAATGGAAAATACTTATTAAAACTTATAAAATTATAAATTGAATTTAATAAACATAAAGTTTTATTAGTAATTATGAATTCTAAATACCGAAAATAAATAATTAAATTATAAGGTTTACAAGTTTTATAAAAGTTATAAGATTAACAAATAAATAATTTGATTGATTATTTAAATTGGTTCTATAAAGTCTATAAATATTTTATTAAAAAAGTTGTTAAAATTAAAGTCTTCAAGAATTTAAATTTTAAAATATAATTATTCTTTTATTTATTTAAATTACTTAATTTTATATTATTTCAAATTCCAATCATAACCCCCTTTTAACAGACTTATAAATCACCAATAACACCATTCATAACCTCCTCCTAACCTTAAGGTAGCGTTTGATATACAAGAATGAGAGGCGGAATGGAATGAACAATTGAGGGTGAATGAATAAAGACATGTTTGGTTCATGGAGGTAATTGAATGAATCATTACGTAGTTGATTCCATTCCCTCAAATTTATTCCATCCACTCCCCCTTCTTTTTTTTTCATTTCATACCTTCTTCCATAATTAATCACCAACACCACCCGCCACAACAACCACCACCGACCACCAAGATCGCTCGTCACCACCAACCACCACCGGCCACCACCGCGGTCGGCCACCACTACCTTGGGAACACCATTGCCGGACACCGCCACTGTCGCCCCGCCGGAAACCACTGAAGGCCACCACCACCGGCCACGCCCGGCACCGGAAACCACCTCCGAAGGCCACCGCTGTCGCCGGGAAACACCACCGCAAGAAACTACCTCCGAAGGCCACCACTGCCATCGCAAGAAACCACCTCCGAAGGCCACCACCAACATCGCAAGAAACCACCTAAGGCAACCGCTGCCTCTAGATACCATCTCTGGCCACCACCGCCGTCAGAACCACCGCCAGCCACCACCTCGCCAGAAACCGCCACTGTCGGCCACCACTTCTGCCGGAAACCGCGGCCAACGAAAACCACCGCCAGCCGCCACCACCACCACCGGAAACCACCGCCGACAACCACTGCCGCCGGAAACCACCGCCGACCACCACCCCTGCCGAAAAAACCACCGCCACCGCCGGAAACCACCTCCGGCCACCACCCCCGCTCGCCATCACCATCTTAACTACTTTTACACTTCATTGTTTCGTTTTTTATATCTAACAAATAAAACAAATGTATGATTCATTTATTACTAAAAGGCATTGAAACAAAATAATGGAATGTAATGATTCATTTCATTCTCTTATCCATTCCATTCCCTTATTCATTCCATTCCTTTGTCCATTTCATTATCACATACCAAACATACCCTCTAAGTATAAAAGCAAGGCTTAGGTCTCACTTTTCATTTGCTCATTCTCTAAAAATCTCACTCTCATATCTTTCTTTCATCTATTGGTTATAATCAATTTGAAGAATTTTATTTTACAAAAGATTTCAAGAATTCTTAATACTAAGGTAATCTTTTGTTGTTTTTATATTATACATTTCAATCATCCTAACATCCAATTGTTCTCATTACTTTATGTTCTTACTATTGTTCTTTCTTCTACCAAATATCTTTTTATATTAATCATTATCAATTGATCATTAACATTTTAATAATCACTAACCTTATAACAATCACTAACATTCCTAAATTAAGCTAACAACACAATAACATAAACAAAGAATCTCGTTTGCGTATGGACGGCTATGCCGCCGCATTCGGTTATTCAACAAGATTATTTTTCTAAATGATGGCTATGCAAAAGTATTAGAATATTTTTATAACTTAAATGAAGACTAATATACCATATATTGACATAATAAAATGTTCTAATCCGTTTCATGCTTTAACGATTTTAAAAGTGCACATAAGTGCCTTACTACAATTCTGGCAGAATATAATCTTACTTCAACCGACCATAACTTGATCATAACAAACTAAATTTGAGTAAAATCAGACTCCATATTAAGTTCATTGAATTACCTTTTGAACGACAGTTTATACGTCTTCAAACTCAATCGGACGACTCAACAATAGCCTTCACAAGATAAGTGCGCATTTCAGCATCTTCTGTCTTATACTGCTTGTTTGACCTATTTAAAGATGTTTTCATAAAATTGTTTCTGAATGAAAGTTGTCCGGGAGACTTTGAACTAGTCAAGTATAAATTTTTATAATTTTATGAAACCGTTTTCTATTTTTAAAACCTGTTCAAACACATACCAAACATTATGTCCAAAATCTAAAATTGATGCAATAATCCTTTCTCAATCTACCTTTCGCTTTTTAGCATTCTCTAAACGTCCTAACTTCTTGTAATGAATTCTAACCTCAAGTTTTTGTTTTTTTATCATTTAGGACATCACCTTTGACTCTTGACATCCAAGCTTTCTTATGTACTCTACAACCATTACTATACTTGTGAGTTTTCAATATGAGTTTTCTTGCCCTTTTTTACTTTATTTCATACCTTTTGGGGTGAAACATGTTAACCGTATGAACTTACACTTGTAAACATCTTGATACTTGTAATGCACATGTAATTCATCTTTACTTTTGTCATGGTTATTTATGTTATTGTAAGTCTTATATGAGATACATATTTTGTTTACAATCATTAACTATTGCTAGCATGGCGACGTCTTAGATTTGGGCCTGACAAGCCTATTTGGTGCTAAAGTCGATATATTGTCGGCTCCTGATGACGTATGACTTGCTCATCATGAGAACCAAGTACACTTAGCCAATCTTGTAAACTTGTAATCAAGTCGAGGTTTGATTGTAACTATATGTGTTCTATAAACTTGCTAACTCATAACCATTGACATGAATTGCTACTTGTAAACCTTTATATATATATGTTCAACCCATGTGAACTCACCAACTTTATAGTTGATCCTTTATTTTTAACATGTTTCAGGTTTCCAACTTGAAGATCTTATTGTGCTCATATAGGACTTGGACGTAGGCTAATTGAAAGACTTATGTTATTGGTTGTATCTTGATTGTTATGTTATTATTTTATTAGTCTTGTAATGTTTAATGAATAATAACATTTAATATTATTTCAACTTAATAAGTTCCATGTGCTATAAGCAATCGTCTCCCATTCGTCCGCCCCGATGATTCCGCCGTCGGTCGGGGTGTGACAACCGAAGCCATTCCGTCATGGCAGACCAAGAAATCGAGGAGACACACGTCGTGAGAACAACAATCGGAAGGTAGGGGCGACCTGCCACCATCAGGCGGCGGCATCACCTACGATCGGAATGCTGGGGTGACCCGCCACCGTCAGGCGGCGATAACACCACCTACGATCGGAACGTTGGGGCGACCCGCCACCGTCACGCAACGGTGACACCACCAGCAAAGTAACCCCAACCGATACTCTCTCTTTATAAAAAAAACTATCAACTGCAACACAGGTTGTGTGAGAAACAATCAGAAGGTAGGGGCGACCTGTCACTGCCAGGCGGTGACACCACCGGTAATCAAAACGTCGGGGCGACCAGCCACTGTCGGCTGATGGCCGCAACACTATCAAAACAACCCTAACCAACACTCTCTCCCTACAAAGAAGCCTTCACAATGATCCTAATATATAATATAATATAATAATTATGATATTGTAGACTTGTGGTGTACAAGATGGACTTTAAGCAACAAATATGATCACTAATTGGGCTACTACAAGCCCATATGCAACCTGTGCTTGATAGGCCTTGATAATCGGATCCACCACAACGTTCGCTGCGATTATCAGCAACACAAGTTAAAAGCTTTCGGAACCCTAACCTGAACAAATCGATCGATTTCTGCTCAAATCATACCACCACCTGTGTATCTCAAGAACAATAATCGAGCTCCGATGGCGATGGCTGCACTGAGAAGAGAAGGAAAACGTTTTGTGCCTCTTGTTTCTTCTCCAAACCCTATCAATGTGATTCGATCCACTCTTACTCCCACCGAGTATGATCTGATTCTTCATTTCTTGATCTCGCATATACTCTTGTTTTTCATCTGCAACTCTTCATTTCTATGGTGTCGGTTTTGATTAGTTTGATTTGTTAGTAGTTTGTGTTTATTTTTGCTGCTCCGAAGAAAAACTGCTTGTCCGATTGGTGGTAGAATCATTTTGGATCTCGTTAGGTTAATCGTATTTTGTTTCTTCGTTTTGTGATTAATTTGTGTGTTGTTTTTGCACCTTTTGTGGATTTGAACGCGATGGCATTCAAGTCAAACATATGATGTTATCTGATTCGAACTTATTGTTTTTTTATTTGATGAGTTCGATAACTGTGTTTGTGACATTTTCCGGTTTTTATTCGAATTGGTAAGAACTTCGATGTTGAAAATTCGGACCAGCAGTGGAAAATTTAGATAAGTTTAGGTTAAGATGCAACAAAAAGGTATTAGCCACATTAGGGTAGTGGAATTTTTCATTTTTATGAAATCCTGTTAATGCTATTTTGTTCTCTATCATAGTTGTCAATAGCGAATAGCGGTAAATAGCGACAAGTCACCTATATGCTATGTAGCGAATAGCGATAAATAGCGCCCGCTATTTCGTGTTTCGCGATAAGGTAGTAGAAGCTTTAAGAAATGTTTTACATTCAATAAATAAGCATGTTTAGCTATAAAGTAGTAGAATATATAAGCAAACACCAAAAAATTAGCTAAAATACTCTATTTGTGTCAATTTTATAGTAATAAAGAATAAAAAAATTAAAAAAAAAATTAAAAATGCTACAGATCCTCGCTATATACTGCTATATACCATATAGCGGCCCTTGACCTAGACGCGACATAGCGCGCGATCGTGACCGCTATGGTCGCTATTGACAACAGGGTTCTCTATGCTGAGACGTAGCTTCTTTTGAGTATGATCTCGTTTCATTGCTAGCAAAATTGTAGTTTTGACTAGTTGTTAAATAGTCAATAGCTTTTTCTCTGGGGAGTTGTTGATTGCAATAGTTCCCTTGCTAATTTTGAGAAATTATAGTGTGTATTTCTGTGGCATGGTTACTTAGGTGGAGTATAACAAATGTGCTATTATTAAATGTTACTACAATTGTGTATGGTGAGTTGATGACCAGGGTTAGTTTATATGTTGATAAGTATACATCTTTTGGTATATTATATGGAGATGCAACATTTAGCTTCATCTTGTATTAGGTTTTTGAATTAAGTTTAATTTTACTCCTTGAGTTTTGTTAAAAATAATCATTTCCCTCCAAAAGATTAAGAACATCAATATACCTCCAAAAGTTTCAAAATTTGTTTCAATTTTAATCCAAAAGTTTCATTAGTTGTTTCAACTTTATCTAAAATAATAAAAGTTTTGGAGCAAAACTGAAACAACATATGAAACTTTTGGAGGTACATAAATATTTTTAATCTTTTAGAGGAAAATTATTACTTTAGTTAAACGTTAGGGAGCAAAATTGAAATTAACTCTAGTTTTTTTTACCACACAAATTGTTGACTCGAATTATTTTCACAACAGTAGTGTTTAATTATCAGTTATTACATGTTTGGCTGGTGCTTGCAGGGAGCAGGTGGGTCTTGGGGTTCGCTCCATCTCAACCCAAGTTGGTAATGACATTATATTGTTTTGTTTATGCTATCATTGGTTTTCATTTCTTTAACAAGTTATGCTATTTATCATCTCCCAGTCATTGTATTTCTCTTGTTGAGTGTTCATGGTTTGGAATATTATTTGGGCAGTAAGAAACCGTATGAAGAGTGTTAAAATATTCAGAAGATTACAAAGGCCATGAAGATGGTTGCAGCTTCAAAGCTGAGAGCAATTCAAGTTAGAGCTGAGAACTCTCGTGGACTTTGGCAGCCATTTACTGCTCTTCTTGGCGACACTCCAAGTATGTTTTAGTAAATTATTATTTTTGAATTTTAATTGCTTGCACCAAATGTTCTGTGTATATGGACTATTGATTCTCAGAAAGCAATGTTCGAACTAGCAGAAAATGACTTTTCAGATCATTCTTAGATGACTTGATTGTTTTAATAGGAAATTTTTAGGCATTTTATTTGTTTTGAAACAAATATAATGCTTGAGTTGGCACAATCTAGTGGAAGAGTGCGACCAGCTGTGAATCATCTGAAATTTCTTTCAACAAATACACATAAAAGAGTCTTGTATTCCAAGTCAGTTTGTTACTATCTTGCAGTTATTACTAGAAGCCAAATAAGTAACACTAGATTTTTTTCCCCTCGCGTGTAGCCGTGGCATCGTACGGACGTACACGATGTGGAAAAGTATAGACTACAATCGATCCAAGTAGTTTTGAAACTATATTTACGTCAATACGTAGAGTGACTCGAGTTCATACCGTTGAATGAAAAACATATTATATTTGACCTGATTTTTTTCTAAACAAAGTTATATCAAACAAAGACTTACAATCGTTCTTCTTGCTCCTTTCCAGACTAAATTTACCTCAAAGCGTAGAGTAAATGAAAACACATTATATTTGACCTACCCGACGTGATTTCGTACAAACTTACATCGAAACGTAAGCGTATATAAAGTTAATCACGGAAACATTTTATATTTGACCTGCGTTGCTTTGGGTTAAGGGTCTAAGTTATGTTTTAAATTTGTGAGGAATTGTATTTGAAAAAAATGAAAAAAGAATGAAAAAAGAAAAAAAAAACATTTGGATCCTCTCGTGGTTCGAACCTAGCGCAATTGTTTAAAAGATTAAACATTTAACCACTATACCAAAAAGCAACTTATGATTCAAAGTTGCAAAGCATTGTATATATCAACAATTGAGACATAATAAAAAAAATGAAAGAACACCCATCGACCTTTATAATTGTGTATTACTATAATTGGAATGATACTTTGCCTGTATGAAGGTCTTGCTAAAATGGGTTTTAATTTAGTATGGAATTTAAAGTCTATGTATTACTCAAAAGCAAATATACCCACATGTTCATTGTTGGTACGAATGTATGATTTAAGTAGCATACACTAAATTAGAATGCTGTTTTCATTCAGACGAAATGTCATATATCTTGTGAAATTTTCTATATTTTCTTGGTTTACGAGGTGTGAATGTGAAGAAGGATGCCATTGTCACTAAATTAGATTTCTATTATTGTTCTCAAGAGAATATTATGTCTTGTGAAATTTCTCATACTTTGTTGTTTTACTAGGTGTGAATGTGAAAAAGAATGTCATTGTCACTATTTCTTCAGACAAGGGTCTTTGTGGTGGTATTAATTCTACGTCAGTGAAGATAAGCAGGGCTCTTCACAAGATCAACTCTGGTATGAGTGCCTAAGAGAATTTTTTTAGTGGACTTAACTCATAGTATCATCAGATGACAGACTATACTTGTTTGGTTCCTTCTTTTATGTAGGCCCGGACACTGAATGCAAATATGTGATTTTGGGAGAAAAGGGAAAGGCCCAACTGATCCGTGACTCTAAGAAAGACATTGAATTGATTATGACTGAGCTGCAAAAGAATTTTTTGAACTACACCCAGGTAAGCTGGTGCATATTAGTTTATTTGGTTTTCTTCTCATGTAAGTATGTAACATATATAAATATATAACAGATCACCTTTGTGTTAAATATCAGTGTCACTGTAACTTAAGCATGTTTTTTAATTTTTTGTTGACTGGAATATGTTGTTGGCAATCAAATACAGATATTAATTGCTGGTTCATAATAATGTAATGTCTTCATGAACATAAGTTCATTATTCTTCTGGTTTTGAACAAATAACCATGTAAAAGCTGTTAGACTTGTGGGTTGGGCTTATACATATTTATAGTTAGTGTTTATCAATAAGGGATAGCATATTAGTTAACCAATGTTATGTAGGAATAAATTTTAAGCAAAAGCATTTTCTGGTTTATTATTTCCTTTTGACCGTAAAAACACACAAAGGTAATTATTGCATGTTGAATCCCTAAAATTATGGGACTTTCTTGTTAAATTTTATTAGTTAGGGACCTAATCAAGTAATCCTGCAACTATGTTTAAGGACTTATTATTCAGTTGAAGTCTACAGGGTTTGTTTTTATAAAGTTGCCCTTGTTTTTAAATTAATAAATTTTGTTTTCTTTTTCAATTCTCTATGCATACCTCTTTTGCAGGTATCTGTAGTGGCAGATGACATCTTGAAGAATGTGGAATTTGATGCATTAAGGATAGTATTCAACAAGTTTCAATCGGTTGTCTCTTTTCTGCCTACCACTGCAACTGTGTTGTCTCCTGAGGTAAATAACGTATTTTGGATTATTACTGTTTTGCTGTTATGTGCTTATAGTTAGATGTGGTTTTTTGAAGATTGTGGAAAGAGAATCTGAAGCTGGGGGAAAGATTGGTGATCTGGATTCATATGAAATTGAAGGCGGTGAAACGAAGTCAGAAGTTCTTCAGAATCTTGCTGAGTTTCAGTTTTCTTGTGTAAGCACACTCAAATATATGACTTTGCAGATAATTTATTCTTTTTGGTATGATTGTGCAATGTTCAAAAAGCATGTATCACCTCTTGGCAAAAAGTTGGTACCTTTTGTTGGTAACCCAGAAAATGGGTCATTCGCTGTTGTATGTTGTTGATGATGGTTCAAGCAGGTAAAAAATTGACGTTAAAAGTTTTGTTCATAAAGCGAAGAGGTTAAACAGATTGAGTGGGTGGAAAGTGGCCTAAAGTTTATTCAAATGCTTACAACCTTCTAAATAAAACACCTACACGCCTTCTAAATCATTTTATGTTAAAGTATTGTTATTATATTACGGAATTGTTTTGGTAGTCCAAGTTTCTATACTGGCACTTTTTATGATTCAAAAACGAGAGGATAAAAACTGTTGGGAGAAATCAACTTGACCTGTACTGACCCGGTCTAATCCAGTCTATTAACTGACTTGGCTGTTTTGCCACTTTGCAATTGAAGTCGAGGTTTCTTGTGGGATCCTTAAATTTCAGTCATATGAATCTCCTTTACTCTACATGTAACTTTTTGGTATTATGTATATTACGCGTGTGTAATTTTTCATTAAAATTTATTAGTTGGATTATTATCACTGTCTTTTGATTTGATCAGGTAATGTTCAACGCGGTTTTGGAGAATGCATGCAGTGAACAAGGAGCTCGGATGTCTGCCATGGACAGCTCAAGCAGAAATGCTGGTGACATGCTTGATCGTCTCACTCTTACATACAACAGGTCTCTTTCTCTATCTCTCACTCACTCACTCACACACTCACACACACACACTGTCAACAGATCGATAGTGTTGTGCAGTGATGTAACTTTCAAACAAGTGCATCTTAGCTTATTGTAGTCTGTGCTGTGTAGCAAATAAGTCACAGTTCTTTTTACAGAAGAAATGCTAAGAAAAAAATGTGAGCATTTGGCACAAATAGATTGCAAAAACTAGGGGTGTTAATTGATCGTTGATACCGATTGAACTGAAGCTAGTCGCCCAGTTTAAAATTCATATGGTTTGGTCTTGATGAATAGTTGGTCATGGTTTTGAACCTTTATTATTTATTTTTTAGAATGTGTAGCCATGTATATCAGTATTGTTGTATCACCATCTTAAAATTTTTTTATAAGAACTAATGATATTGAAAAATATAAAACAAATTGGTTTGAACCCAACCCAGTTAGTTTAGCTGCTAGCTTGTTGAAATCATTGTTTACGGTTGGCTCAGAATTTTCAGCAAAAAAAGGTTTTGTTGTTTTGACCAAAAAATGAGTGAAAGTTTATGGAAAAACCATAAATTTTTACCTAAGTTAAGAGTTTATTTTTGCATGTCAGATCTTTCTCTTGATTATTTTTAACCAACTTAATAACAAATAACAAAATTATATATATTTTTTTATTAATATGTATCGGAACAGTATAAAAATAACCTTTTTTTTGGTTTACTTATAAAGTGATGCCCAAATTGAATAAATCGTTTAACTTATTGTTTTATATTTTGTATTTATGCTTATTACTTAACTGTGTATTTCTATGGTGGCCAGGACCCGTCAAGCATCCATCACAACTGAACTCATTGAGATCATTTCTGGAGCATCTGCGTTGGAGGGTTAATTGTTGTGATTTTCTGTTGCTTTGGCAAGACCCACCTGATGGTCACGAAATAAAACCTTACTTTTTTAAAGTTCTCAAATAATCTGGAGCTTGATTAACTTCTTATCAGGGGCATGTCTTTTTTTGCATTTAAGCTTATCAAGGCTCGCTCATTGTCGTTTGTGATGTTAATGTATGTTGTTGGTTATTGATATGAAATTAACAGTTTTTTTGTTACCTGAGCCTGAATGTATATTATTTCATTAGATTCTGCTGAATTTGGTTTGGTTGATGCATAGAACTGAACCTGAAATACTCTTCTTATGAGATTTGCAAGTGCTGCTGGACTGAACCTTATCGTGGTTCAGGGTTGTGGTTAAGTTTTTGTAGGCTTCGTTTGAGGTTCAATCTGCATTGTAAATTTAATTGCTTTTTATAATGTCTTGACATTGTTGATGAAGCGATTCTGATAATACTTTTCTATACATGGTGAAGAGTGAAGAAGAGCTAGTTAAAAAGTCATTTGAGATGTTTACAAGTCAAACAACATACTGTTTAGATCTGTACTAACAGATGTACTTTTAATGGAAGTTGAATACCAATTCTTGGATTAGGAAACATAAGTATATCCGATTCAGCTCACAACATTCATAATAGTTCTAGCCACCTATTTCTAGTTACCAACGCTTTCATCAATCGCACTACTTTGTTGCTAGGCACCTCTCCTCCCGTTCCTTAACATGATCATCTTGAACACCTGGTTGTTCATGATCCTTGCAAGTTAGATAAGTGTAAACATTTTAGATTATCTCTGTTGTTTGATTTCTATTTCATGTAATAAGACAAATCCTTTGGTTGTTCACGATCCTTGCAAGTTATATAAGCTTAAACATTTACCATTTCATAACTCTTTCAAAATACATTAATGCCCTTTGATATACTTCATTGTAATTTACAAAATTCACCATCAACATGGCTATGAGTATTAGATGGTGGCATTGAACCTCCTAGCAACATGACAAGATTGACTTCTTTCAAAATGGTTGGAATCCATACACGGACTTTAATTGCACTTATATTGCCCTCAAACCTCCCAGCTAAATGGGAAAGTTGAACACATGATGACGTAACGAAGCTATAAAATTGTCTTTTAACTCATGTCTCAATCCCCCCCCCCCCATTGGGTTGAAGCCCTTCACATGTTAGTTTATTAACATAACATCCTCCTTACAAAAGCGCTTCATAACCCAATGTATGTCCTATATCTCAAAAACCCAACATCTGACCGTCTACGGGTCTTCAAATGTGCATGTTACCAAAACCAAGCTCCTACTCGCTCTCACAAACTTGATTTTCATTCTTCCCGTTGTGTTTTCCTTAGCTATTTGTTGTAGAGGATATCAACATCTTGACCTAAATTCAAAAAAAAATTTATTTTTTCCTAACGCATAACATTTGATAAAAACACCTTCCCTTTCCAAATTATTTCAAACCCATCCACACAGGTCTACTTTTTTTACAAAATGATCCTTCTATCCTTTTGTTACAATCCTTTACCCCACACTTCAACAACCACCACCTTACGCCACCAATGACCAATCAACCTAATACGGCCTCTTCATCCACTTCCTCCCCCTTACCAATGACTCCTACGCCAGACCGCCCTTATCGTACACTAGCCGCTACACTACCACTACAAAGTTAGGCTAGGTTAGAAAGAGCTTCAATTGAATTTCACCCATGGATGGCTTGTTTAAATAGCATGTGTACAACCAACTATATCTAGAGTTTGTTACATGAGTTCTTTCTAAATATTTGAATAGCTTATCTATACATTGTATGTTTGACTATCTATCAAATAGTATTATGTGGAGAGTTTGTTATTGATGATGTGTTGATACGCCCCCGCATGATGGAGGCTCCATCGGAGACACCAATCCTGGACCGGAAGTAAAGAAACGGACGACGACCAAGTGGTTTGGTAAGCATGTCCGCGAGTTTATCTGTCGAGTTGATGTGTTGCACTTGCAGTGATCCATCAGTAACCTGTTCTCGAACAAAGTGGTAATCCAGAGCCACGCGTTTCATCCGGGAGTGGTAAACGGGGTTTGCACAAAGATAAGTGGCCCCAGTGATATAGCAAAGAAGCTTGGGTGGCGATAGCGAGACTAGGCAAAGTTCCGAGAGAAGATTTTTTATCCAAGCTAACTCGGCCGCAGCGTTGGCAATGGCTTTGTACTCGGCTTCAGTGGAGGACCGGGAGACTGATTTTTGACGGGTGAACTTCCACGAGATGATGTTGGAGCCAAGATACACTTAGATAAGTTGTTGTTGATTGACCCCCCGTTCGTAATGCCACCCCAATCTGAATCCGAGAAGGCAGTGAGTTGGAGTGGAGCACCAAGGTTTAAGAAGAGACCATAATGGATGGTGCCTTTGAGATAGCAAAGTATGCGTTTGAGGGCCTGCCAATTAATGTAGTTGTGAAGGCGAGTGCATATATTGAGACAATCTGTAGTCTGCAAACTGCAAAGGAGATATCTTGTCGTGTGATGGCTAAGTATTGCAAGGAACCGACCAGTTTGTGATATGGTGTTGGATCCACCTTAGGGGAGCCGTCATCAGGTGATAGAGTTTCGGTTGAACTAAGAGGCTTAGTAACCTCTTTTGCGCCATTCATGTGAAATGTAATGAGAATATCTTGAATGTGTCGATGTTGGGAGAGAAATAGTCCCGTTGATGTAGGAATAACTTCAATCCCCAAGAAGTGATGTAACTGTCCAAGGTCTTTGAGAGAGAACCTACGAGCAAAATTTGAAACAAAGTGATCCAAAAACTAAGGATCGCTCCCCGTTAGTACAATGTCATCCATATAAACCATAAAATAAATAGTAACATGATCTCAGTGATAGATGACGAGCGGTGAGTCAGCCTTGGATTTTGTAAAGCCAAAAGCCAGTAAGACGTTGGTGAGCTCGATATACCACGCATGTGGCGCTTTTTTAAGTCCATAGATAGAGTTTTTAAGTTTGCAAATGTGATTTGAAAATTATGGGTGAATGGACCCAGGAGGTTGTGTCATGTAAACCTCTTCATGTAAGTGACCTTGCAGAAATGCAGTGTTAATATCCAATTGGATGAGTGGCCAATGTCGAGAGAGAGCAATGGAGAGAACCGTACGTATAGTGACGGGTTTAGTGACCAGGCTAAATGTGTCAAATTAGTCTTTGCCATATTGTTGTAAGAAGTCTTTTGCAACTAGCCTTGCTTTTTATTTGGTAACGGAGCCGTCTGGGTGCGTTCGATGCGATAAATCCATTTGTAACCAATGGGTGTATGGTCAGAAGGGGGTACAAGTTCCCACGTGCCATTCCAGAAGAAGGCATTAAATTCATCATCCATGGCCCATCGCCATTTAGGGTCCTTAAGGGCTTGGTTATAGGTTTTGGGATCGATGGTAGTGGGTATAGAGTGTAAGGTGGTTTGGTTCATAAACATGTCATTATAGTACTTGGGGCTTGGTTTTCAAGTGCGATGCGGAGATGAGGTGGGAGGGGTAATAGGGGCGAGGATGGGTTTGGGTTGTGGAGTGGTCGTGGGAGTGGGTGGTGAGGATGGGAAGTGCGGGGATGGGACAGGTGATGATAAGGGTGAGGTGTTAGGGTGTGCATGGGGTTGGTTGATGACTAGTAGATGGGGGGCGGTGAAGGTGGGTGGGTCTGGAAGGATTGGTTGAGGTGTGGGGATAGAGGGGGATGGGCTAGCTTCACTATTAGGTAGTAAAAGGAACTCGGTAGGAGCCAAGGAGAGGGTAGCGGCAGATCGATACGGAAATTGAAGAATGATAGAGACAGTGAGTTTTAATGTCAAGGCATTTATAGGCGGATTTGGAAGAGGAATAACCAAGGAATACACACGAAGAGGAGCGCTCTTGGAGTTTGGAGGTGGAGTAGGGGTGAAGCCATGGGTAATAGAGACAACTAAAAGGTTGGAGTTTGTCATACAAGGGTGGTTTGCCATGAAGTTGTTGGAAGGGGGTTTGATGGTGGAGAACCGGAGTGGGAAGGCGGTTGATGAGATGGACTGCGGTTTAAAACACGTGAGTCTAAAAATTTGGTGGGAAGGCCAGCATAATAAAGGAGAGCGAGCCCGGTTTCCACTATGTGACGATGACGACGCTCCGCCGTCCTATTTTGTTCCAGTGTGTGGGGAGGGGTGATGAAGTGGGAGATACCACAAGAGTTGAAGAGGGGAATGAGACATTGGTATTCGCCGCCATTGTCCAAGAAGATGGACACAAGTGACAAATTGAAGTATTTCTCTACTAAGATTTTAAATTGTTGAAACAATGAGTAAACATCCGATTTCTGTTCATTGGGTATAGCCAGACATATTTAGAAAAATAATCCACAAAAATAAGATAATATGAGAACCTATCAATAGATTTTTGAACATGACCCCAAACATTAGTGTATACTAATTGTAAAGGTTTATTTGCATGAAAAGAAGTTGGTCCAAATGTTAATTTGTGAATTTTATTTAAAGAACATGAAACATAATGAAAACTAGAAGACGGAACATGAATGCTTAAACTAGCAGTGATAGAGGATGTGGAGTGTCGGGTACCCAAGTTTGTGATGCCAATCCAACAGTGAAAAATTTGGTGGTTGTGTTTATTTGTGGCTGAGATGATAAGGAAGGAAGATAGTAGACATCGTCCATGTTCTCCCCCCGCATTAAGGAGCGCCCCAGTGCGAAGATTGAAGCGTTGTTAGATTCGCATAATTGAGATACTGAAATTAAATTATTGTAGATACATGTGTACCTAGATTAGGAGCTAAATGTAAAATGTCTTTCATGTCTTACATATATGTAATTGAATGGGTATGAATGAAATACAATGTGTGGTTGATGCATATAATGTTTAATATTTCATTGTTTATTGTGTGATAACGCATATTGAACTAACTATATAGATTTGTGGTTGTTTACATAATTCTTAGTAAAAAAATGATTAAGAAACGTGTTCAAACTTAATCGTGTGAAGTTCTCATGCGAATGGACCATGCTAATGGACCAGTCGCACGATTGAACCAGGAGACTGGTTCAGTCGCACGATTGAGACATAAGATTGACTCAGCTGCACGACTAGACCTTCAGTCGTGCGGATGGATCAATCGCATGCTTCAGTCGCACGACTGAACCATGCTAATGGTTCAGTCGTACGAATGGAAGACCCTAACATATAAATACCACCTAATTCATGGAAAAACGCAACAATTCGAATACCTACGCATATAATCGTACCCTAGTCGTCCAAAGACTCAAGAAGACCTGTTCCAAGTTCATAGATCATAGTTGATCGTGTTCTAATCATTTATAACGTTTCATTAATCGTTAGAGTGATCATAACTGTGTTCTCCCTGATTGGATCGCCAATCAAATAGGATTCCGCACTATTTGAGTTGGTATACGTGCAAAATCAATTAGTACTCCGTACCTAAACGGTCCTAACAAGTGGTATCAGAGCTTTGCCTCTTGATTTTGCGTGTGATTCAATCATTTCGGTGTAAATCTCACGTTTTTGCATTTAAAAACACTATCTTTTTGGTAAAAACAATGTTTTTCAGTGTCTCCAGGTCTAAAAGTTCACGTTTTCCGGCTTACGGCAGATTAAGGTTTGTGAAAAATCGTATTTTTGTGTCAAGGTACCAAAATCGTCGAATTTTCAAATCCAGAAGTCTCAGTCGCACGATTGGCTCAATCGCACGACTGAACTCAATCGCACCTCCCATACGCACGATTGAACTCAGTCGCACATCCATTCGTACGACTGAACACCCCATTAGCATTGTTCATCCACACCTGCTCAATCGCACGATTGACTCATCTGCATTGATTCAATTGCACGATTGTTTCATCGCATTGTCCAATCACACGATTGACCTCAATTGTATCTCTCCATTCGCACCAGGTAAATAGTTTTCTTCTAACTCTCAAAGTATAAAGAAATGGCGTTTACTGTAGGAAGGGACTCGTGTATTCAGAACCTGTTACTTCTGGAAAACGAGATTGGGAATCACAATAAGCCGTCTAAGCTTATCACGTTAGACGATTACCCAAAATGGAAGCAAAGGTTCGAATTTATCTAAATGGTGTTGATCCCAATCTGTGGGAATCAATCGAGACTGGTTATAGTATGCTGGTTGGTGCTGACGGCGTCAAACTTACTCTAGGCGGCATGACTGATAGCCAGAAGGTGAAGTACAATGCAGAGAAAAAGGTCTATGCTCTATTGACTCAGTCGATACCTAAGGATATATTCCACCAATTTTCTGAGAATAAACAGGCAAAGAAACTATGGGAGGCTCTAGAAAAACGATACGACGGGAATGCATCGTTAAAAGCCCTAAAGGCGAAAGCTTTGAAGAAGGAGTTCGATAACTTCTCATCGATGGGCAATGAGAGCTTAGATGATGTCATCGACCGATTCTACCATTTAATGAGTGAGTTGCACACTCATGGGGTTACAACATCAATGGAAGATAAGGTCTCAAGCTTTGCAATGGTCTGCCAGAGAAGTGGGACTCGTTTGTATCTAATTTGAGACAGAACAATTTACTGGCCAAATTAGACATAAACGAGTTCATCCTGAAACTAAGGGAGGGGGAACTGAGGATGAAGTACAGGTCTCAGAAAGGATCTTATGATCAAAATCCGTCTCTGTATAATTCAACCTCCACCTCAAAAAGCTCACCACTTCAAACTGCTTTTGTGTCAAATTCAGTAGCTCCTCCACAAGCCTCTACTTCAGGATCTGAAACATCTGGGTCATCTAGCACCCAATACATAGTACCTGAATCAAAAGCTACGAAGTTGAAGACCGAGAATCTCGGGAATATCACTATGGAGGTTGCAAAGGAGCATATGGACCTCTTAGCTATAGTTGTTCATTTTATGATGGTCTAGTTGCAGGAAAGATCAGAAATTGCCATCTGGCTGATGAGGATTTCGAGCAGGTGGACGAGAATGAATTGGAAAGAATGGACATTATGGGGGCATTAGCTAGTGTTGTCCGTAGAGCCAAGAAGTTTGTGAAGAAGAATATACAGAACTTGATAGCCACTAAGGATACTACTTTTGGTTTCAATAAAACCAAAGTTACCTGTTTCAACTGTGGAGAAAAGGGGCACTTCAAACGTGAATGTGTAAAGCCCAAGAAGACAGGTAACGGTAATCCTTTCTCATCATTCAACCAGAAAGACAAACCCACAAGGGAAGCTGCATCATCAAGCAAAGATCCTAAAACTTTGACTGCACATGATGACGAAGGTCAAGATTGGACCTTTCGTTTTGTTTCCCGGTGAGTCCAACATTGCAAATGTTGAGGTTTTGGATGATGACACTGCAAGTGAAGGTGATATAGTAGTTGAACTAGTAATGTCAGATCATGATACTGCTACTGTGGTCACTCACCTGAATGAAGATGGTCCAAAAACAACATGTTCAGAATCACCAGCACCCGAACAGTCAAACTCTGCGATGATGGTTGATTCAACCGAACCTTCTCAGGTAAGTACCACAGACCAACTTTTTGATAATCATGCTTGTACTGAATGCAATAAATTTAGAGACAACATAGATTCAAAATTTGCTAGGTTATTAGATCACAACGCTAGCTTAGTAAATGAATAGCAACTGTGCATTGAGGCTAACCAAATTTTAAAACAAAATGAGCACAGTTACAAAGAGAAAATAGAGCTTTTAATAAACAACTAAGGGAAATCGAAGTTGTTGCTTTTAACCAATCAAATGCCATAAAGTTCTATTTAAACTCCCTAGAAGAAACTAAGAAAGAAAAAAGCAGTTTTGGAAGTTGAAGTACACTCATTAAAACAAAAACTGCACAGTTGGACAAGTTCTTCTCATATAGTACAACACTTAGTGAGAGAACGAAAGAATAGGGAGGGGTTGGGATACAAAGTGGTTCCACAACCACATGAGACAATGTTGCATGCAAAATGTAGACCAGTAAATAACAACCCTGTCAAGGATCATGTGGTGTCCACTCCTCTAGTTAGTGATCCAGATTCCACGAGTAAATTAGAGGAATCTATCACTAAACAGAAAGAGGCCACTCTTAAATCTAAAGGTAAGTTGCCTATTGTTAATTTGGATGAACAACTTGAAAAGGTTAAGATAAAGTCAGGTTCAAACATGTCTAATTCTGAACACAAAAAAACCAAACAAGTTAACCAATCACGTGCACCATGTCTTAGTCCAAATAAACAAAAGGTTAAAGATGTTAAAAATGTTCAAACAATGAATTTTGTTAAAGACACTAAAACATCTAAACAAGAAGTGGCAAAACCCAAACAGACTAAAGTTATAAAAGTGTCATACACTTCCCCACAAAAACAGTTCCACCAATGTATACAAAGTAGATCATGCTTTAACTGTGGAGAGTATGGACACATCGCTTCTCATTGTCCTTACTATCAGACACCAAGGAAGAAAGTTGAACTTCATGGCACTAAACCTAGTTCTTCGAAATGGAGCTCTATTACTCCACCAAAAAGGATTAGTGAACAATTAAGTTCAAACTGTAAGCCAGTCGTTTGTTTATCACAAACAAGCCTTACATAAAACTGGTCTATGGAAAGAAAAATCAAGTACATTGTCTGATAATGAGAACAAGAAGCAGAATGATCTGCCCTCACCCTCTAATAGATAGTGAGTAGAATTTATGATGTGTGATGCCACTGGGTCACCCAAGCCAGTCAAGGCTTGGGTCCCTAACCTAAACTAATCACTTCCTTTAAATGTGCAGGGTGTCCGCTATAGTGCTTCTAAAATACCTGGATTTTTGATAGCGGCGCATCAAGGCACATGACTGGGAACTTGTCTCTCCTTTCAAATGTCAAACAATTAAAGGAGGACATGTTTTGTTTGCTGGAAATAAAGGAGGCTGCATCACAGCTCAAGGAGAAGTAGGAAACCAGAAAGTAAAGTTTGATAAGGTAAATTCTATTTAACAACTTCAAAATAACTTACTTTCTGTATCCCAAATATATGACAAAGGCTTTAAGGTATTCTTTGACAACAAGAAGTGTTATGTGTTGAAGAAGGATTATGTAATCCCGGAGGACCAAGTCTTAATGTCAACTTCAAAATATAATGATCTATATGTCTTGGATCTATCAACGGCCTCCACAACTGATCATCAAGTACAATGCTTTTTGTCAAAGGCTAAAAAGAAAGACTCCATCTCCTAGCATAGGAGAATGGGACACATAAATCCCCAGAAGATGAACCACTTGATCCAGAATGATCTAGTGCGTGGCGTAAACGTTAAGAACTTCCAACTACTGGATTTTTGTGTCACTTGTAAGAAAGGAAAACAGACCAAGAGGCTTATAAGGCTAAGAAAGTTAACTCCATTAAGTTGCCTCTTGAACTTCTACACATGGATCTGTTTGGTCCAGTCAGTACGAGGAGCATTGCTGGCGACTTGTACTGCTATGTAGTTACGGATGATTACTCAAGATTCTCTTGGGTAATGTTTCTGAAATCCAAATCAAAGACATTTGAATCATTCAAAGAGTTGGTAACTACACTGGAGTCACTCTACAAGCTGAAGGTACGACAAGTTCGCTCAGACAACGGTACTAAGTTCAAGAACCAATGGATGGAGGCATTCTGTAAAGAAAAAGAAATTGTGCACCAGTTCACATCTGCCTACACTCCTCAAATGAACAGAGTTGCTGAGAGAAAGAATCGCAACTTGATAGAGACAGCCTGGACGATCCTAGTAGACTCGAAACTGCCCATTTAATTCTGGAATAAGGCAGTTGCCAATGCATGTTACACCATAGATCGAGTCATGGTGGTCAAGCATCATGGTAAAACGTGTTACGAGTTACTGCAACGACGTAAACCTAATCTAGAGTACCTCGAACCGTTTGGAGCACCATGTACTCTTCTGAAGAAAACTCAGTCAGGGAAGTTTAGCGAGAAGGCTGAAGAAGGCATCTTTCTAGGATACAACATACCGAATAAGAGAGTTTACAACAACTCAACAGGTCAAGTAGAAGTGTGGTGCAACATCGACGTTCAAAGATACCCCACCCCTTGCTAGCAAAGGACCCACATTCTTCTTTGATTGTGATGGATGCTTTAAGTCTATCAACATCCTTCTTTTCCCTCCTGAAGACGAGTTAGCAACCAAAATGATGTATGATGTCTTAAACACACCGTCACAAGATTCAACAACATTAGGTTCACAAGGTGAGTCTTCCAGTCATTCAGGGGAGCACTGGAAGTAAGTGACTCTTTCTCTGATGATGAAGACGTGGAGAATGATCAGGTGGATCAGGAGGAACAGGTTCCTACTACTGCAAGTACACACGCATCTGACGTGGATGCCTCTGACACTTCAGAACCTCACACTCTCACTACCTCAGATACCGAACCTACTGTTCACAATATGGATCATGAGGTCGTTGTACCCACCACTCCTAGATCACGCTTAAATGTTTATCATCCTCTGGACAATGTCATTGGAGATGTAAGATCAGAAGTTCAGACAAGAAATCAGCTATACTCAGCTGATTATGCCTCGGTGATGGAAAAGGGATATCTTCATGATGGTGCGTATCGATGTTTTGTGTCTCAATTTGAGCCAAAATATGTCAGTGAAGCCCTAAATTATGAGGCATGGGTGAGTGCCATGCAAGAAGAACTTCTTCAATTCAAGAAGTTAGGTGTATGGACACTAGTGGATAGACCTAAAGGTGTTAAGGTCATTGGCACCAATGGGTCTTGAAATGCAAGAAAGATGACCAAGGGGCCATAATCAGAAACAAGGCTCGACTTGTCGTTCAAGATTTTAGACAAGTCGAAGGAATTGATTACAATTAAGTCTTTGCACCTGTGGCGAGAATGGAAGCAATCCGTATCTTCCTTGCCTATGCATCTACATGAAGATTAAAGTTTATCAACTGGATGTAAAGAGTGCATTTCTTCATGGTGAAATCCGGGAGACAGTGTATGTCAGTCAACCCGAAGGATCTGTGGATCCGTATCATTGGGACAGAGTTTACAAACTAGATAAGGCTCTCTATGGGCTACATCAAGCCCCAAGAGCATGGTATGAAAAACTCTCGACTCATCTTGTGAAACACAGGTTTTACAGAGGAGTGATTGACTGTACACTATTCATCAAAAAAAGGATGGTAACTTACGGCTTGTTCAAATTTATGTGATGACATAATCTTCGGTTCCAAAAACAAAGAACCATGTAAAGAATTTGAAGCAGTAATAAAAGCTGAGTTTGAGATGAATGCTATGGGATAGATGAAGTTCTTTCTCGAGTTATAGGTGGATCAGACACCAAAGGGCATATTTCTACATCAGACAAAGTATGTAGGTGATATTCTAAGTCGGTTCGATATGGAGAATGCTTCCGCAGCTGGGACTCCACTTGCTACAAACCATAACGTAGCACCGACGAAAATGGTGATCTGGTGGATGCCACTATGTACCGAGGAATGATCAAATCCCTCATGTACCTCACTACCTCAAGATCTGATATCATGTACGCGATGTGTCTCTGCTCTAGATATCAGGCAAAACCAAAAGTCAACCATCTCATAGGCGTCAAAAGGATATTTCGTTATCTGAAGCGTACTCCAACACTTGGATTGTGGTATCCTAATGACGATGACTTTGAGCTTACAGCATACAGTGACTCGGATTATGGCGGCTGCAAAATGAACTACAAGTCAACTTCAGCAGGATGTCAATTCTTTGGGAGAAGATTAGTCACGTGGTAGTGTACGAAGCAGACATCAATTGCTCTGTCAACTTGTGAAGTTGAATACGTTGCTGATGTTCACAAATCATCTGGATTCAATAGCAAATGCGGGACTACGGTTTGAAATTCTCTAACACTCCTATATTTGTTGATAATTTTGCCGCTATAGCCGTAACTAAAAATCCGGTCCAACATCCTAAGACCAAACACATCGGCATTAAATATCACTTTATACGTGATTGTTTTGAAAAAAATTTAATCGATGTTGTTAAAACTAATACGGATTTTCAACGGACTGACCTCTACACAAAAGCTTTTGATAAACTACGTTTTTTATATCTGTTAGAGGTCAACGGCGTTAAAAAGAAAAGTGACGTGATTTCAGACGAAGATATTACTTAGTCCGACAAGTAGACTTATTCGCTATTTTTTATTTTTTTTATTTTATTATATTTTATTTCTTCGCCTATTAATATTCTAAACGAAAAAAAAACATTTACGGTTTTAGAATCTTAGGGGGAGAATAGGTTAAATCAGTATTAAATTAGTATTAAATTAGTATTAAATTAGTATTAAATGGTATTAAATTAGTATTAAATTAGTTGTTTTAATTTCAGTACTAAAAAAACGAGGGAGGAGGACAGTCTAGCTAATAGAAATGAGATTGTATCTATGATACTGATTCAATGTCTATAGAAAATGATAGTACACAGGAACAAAGAGTTTGGGACTTCAAAAGAATGAAATTGTTTAAGATGCAAAATTCAAAGTATAAGTCTGAGAAGTCTAAGCAACATAAAAGGAAAAAATGATAGTAAAACTAGCTGCTACAAAGGTAACACGGAGAAAGTAGACCTAGAGGTTGCTAGACCATTAGATGATGTGTCGGTAGATTCAACACAATAGATAAGTAGACCTCGTTGGTGATTTCAAGTTCAAACTAAGTTGTTCAACAAACTATGGGTTATCATCTTATCCCTGGTTAACACAATCAACAAAGTTTCAATAAGTGGTGACGAGCAAAATAAACGCCACAAATGTGTGTGGATGACCATAAAAAGAGCAAAGCATATGAAAATGCAAAAAGCAATCAACCTAATAACCTATGTTGTTGGTGAGATCTATGCAAAAAGAATATAATTGCTCAAACAAGAAGATAGGTTGTGTGCCTCTCTGTTGTGCGGTGGCACTGACATGTGGATAAGCATAACCAAAATATTCTAGAATTCATTTTTGGTTGCGCCTCTCTGCTGTGCGGTGGCACTGACCTGAGGCTTAGCATCTCTTTGAAAGCTCTAGAATAGTTTCTTCTTGAATGTTACCCGTAGACCGCTCAAAAATCTTCTAAGGAACGTTGATTACCATATAAGCATGGGATCCACAAATGCTTGTTGAAATAATTAAACCTTAAATCATCACCAATGTGTGTCAAAAATCTGTGTATGGATTTAAGAGGACAAGTACACTAACAATCATCGTGAGATGCAACTTTTGAAAGTCAAAACCACTGTGTGCATCTTGTAACACTAGTATGATTTCCTAAACTTGCTAATGACTCTCGATGAAAACAAGAATCTAGCATCAAAAGGCTTTAGTAAAATGTCCCAAATGATTTGATAAACCTGTATGATTCCATAATGAATCGTTCCAGTTATGATCAAAGTAACTAGACGCTTTACTGTCCAAGAAAAAAATCTGGTAGATACTTATCTTAGGATTTCAACCTCACACAAAAATACAAAATCATGTTTTTAGCTTTGTTTTATTTCTAGTTGTTTAATTTAGTTACTTTCAGTTAATTTAGTAGGTAAATATTGGACTACGCATCGAAGTCAATCTGGGAATCACTCACTAAAAGGTCATATCTGAGGTGACAAATGGGGTTTTCAGCTGTAAAAGGGTCACGTCTGAGGTGACAAATTGTTTTGTTATTAAAAGGATCACGTCGGAGGTGATTAATAGTTTTCTAAGTTAAAAATGGTCATGGCTAAGTGTATGAATGGTCATAAGATCAAACTTATAAGTATGATCCATTCGCACGACGGGATCATGAGTTTGGACCAGTCGTATGATTGGACCATGCGTATGAGCCCAATCGCACGACTAACCCACGAGTATGGACCAGTCGTACAATTGGACCATCAGCATGGGTCAATCCATATGATTGGTTCATCAGAATGAACCAATCGCGCGAGTGGAGGTGACCAAATGAGTCAGTCGCACGACTGAAACCTAGTCGGGCGACTGAAGGTGACCGACGGAGCCAATCGCACAACTAAGCTCCAATCGCACGAATGAAGAGTGTGAATGGATCCAGTCGCCCGATTGAAGCCAGACTCAATATAAATAGGGCTAAAGTCAGTCGCATATTTTCATCACACCTCAATCACCCTAAAATCGCCCGATAGTAGCAAGACTCTGCCAAAAATTTGATAGAATCGATTTCCCTTCACATTGTGATACTAATGAGTTGTTGCATCCTCTACAGGTAATAAACGATCTATCTCGCACAAAATGCACCGTGAAATCTAACCCTAATAGGCCTAAACTGTTTAAAAACAAGAAATAAGGCAAAATCAAAGAACATAACATATAAACGTGCAAATTGGTTAAATTGAAAGACTTAATGTGACAATTAGGGTTCCCATGAGTCTAAAGAACCTAACCACAACGTTTAGTTTCCAGTTTTTTACCTAGATTCAGGATTAATGGGTCGAACAGAGACGTATACGACTGGTCACTCCGAATAAACTTCAATCGCATGATTGGATTGGGCGAATGACACAATCAGCCGAATGAAATAGGCGTATGAGCTTAGTCGCTCGATTGAACTTAGACGCAGGCTTAGTCGTCCGATTTAACTTAGTCACATACTCAGTCGCCCGATTGAAGTTAGTCGCATAGTCAATCGCCCGATTGAAGTCAGTCGCATACTCAGCCACCCGACTGAACTCAGTTGTATAGTTCAATCGCACGATTGAACCAGACTAATGTCAAGATAGTTTAAGGTTCAACAGTTTCTGTAATGGACAAATCTAATGTTTATGTGTCTTGTGTTACAGAAACATGGTAGAGAAGTGGATCATTAACACCAAGCACAACATTTGTGCTCATCTGGATGGCACTACTAGGAATGCTGCGGATTTTGTTGACATCATTGCATTTCTGAGGAGGTCTAGGATCTACAGAGCTATATCTGCACCATGCACACTGTAACACCCGAATATTTATCTCTCTTGAAGCCGACGAAAGGAGAAAAAGAAATAAAGTCCAAAGTCGAGGGACCAAACTCGCCAATAAGAGAAAGTTGGGGAAAGTGGGAGTATTTAAGGGAGAGGGCAACCCTTTACCCTCTCCCCACACCAATATTTCAGCCAAGAAAAGAGAGAAGAAGAGAGAAAGGAAGAAAATAGGAAAAGTGTTGGTTCGGGTCGGTTCGAGTAGCCAAAATCGTTGAGAAGCGAGTCAAATCAAAGCTCTACTCATTGTGGTCGCTTGTGTGAGTTCTAGGACCCCTCTTTTACTTGTTTTCAAACAGTTTTGGGGCTGGAACACATTTGAAAATTGGGTTTTCGTGTGTGTGTATGCTTGACCCCTTTGTGTATGAGTATGTGTGTGTATGATGTGTTTGGGTCTTGATTGTGAGCTTATGTGTGCTTGAATGGTGTTGTGGTATGCATCCCTAAGTTTTAGGATGGTCGATTTGGGCTTAAAATGGGTTTAGATAAGTTTGGAGGCCAAAAACCCTCGGCTGCAGTCGGGAGGAACTGCATTCTGCATCAGCTAGGGCTAGGCGACCGACTGGAGGCCGAATGGAGGCCATACGGCCGAATAGGGTGCGATTGGGGTCCATTCGGACGATTGAAGGTCCATTCGCACGATTGAAGGTCCATTTGCATGATTGAAAGGTCAGTCGCATGGAGGTCATGCAATTGGAGGTCCAGTCGCATAAGTTCTCATTCGTATTGGTTCCATTCACATAAGGTCCATCTGCATTAGTCCATTCACACGATTGGGTGTTCATTCACATGAGTGTTCATCCGCATAGGTTCATTCGCATGATGTTCAGTCGCATGGAGGCCATGCGACTGGACCTCCAATTGCATGATGTTGCACCCGAGGAAAGTGTAGTTTGACTTCTGACTTTCGGGGGAAAGTGCAGATGTAAGTTTTGACGTAAAGATTCCCGTAAGTTCATGTAAGATAACGATTGAGGCCTTAGAGTGCATGTAGGGCATGATGATGATGATGTTGCATGTTTATGCATGATGCATGTTATGTATGTTTGATATTGCCCTGTATGACATGATGATTGTGCATGTTAATGTTCCTTATTATGATGTATGTTTATCTTTCCTGTAGCTTTACGTGTTATGATAATGAATGAAATGAAGTATTACGTAACGTAAAGTGGAAGATAATGAAAAGTGGAACATGATGAATGCATGCATTATTGAACGAGGAAAGTAATGAATGGCTTGCAAGTATTGGATATCGGGGTCCTTCTTTGTGATCGACCCTTTTTATAGAACCTCTACTGCTTACCTCTAGTACTGCGGCATACACTCAGCTGTTCATTTATTGACTTCGGCCCAGTAGCTAAATAGTTTGGGGTGTAGCGTATGGTATTGGTACGGAAGATATTCGATGTGCAAGAAAAGATATAAAGATGAATGAACGAATGAAGAAGATAATATAACTATTATTTATGTGTATGTATGATGTATGATCGCATGAAAAAAAAGGATGGTTTTAACGAAAGAAAAGTATGTTTTATTTTATAAAACTAGAACTCACTAAGCAACGCTGACTTTGATATGTTTCCAGTTGGCAGGTAATGGTTGCTGAGGATGGCACGGGCTGCTACTCGGCTCTTTTGGGATGGCATCCATTTATTTAATACTTTTATGATGTAATGCAACAATGTATTTTGTAACTGATTAACGTTGTATTATTTGGCAAAAGTTTTTATAATGAAATGAGATGTCATTTTTGAATGTTTCTGCTGTAATATTTTCATAAGATAAAGGTAGTTATATGTTTTATGTGCGATGAGGATCCAGCTGTAAGCGTCCCGGGAACAGGGCCTTACACACACCCTACCAGTCTATACAGCAGGCCTTTTGGGAAGGTACAATAGTCAACAAATCCACATAGCCTTACTGCATATGCAGCAGCATTTTTGGCATGAGATAGAGGTAACAACAGCACACCTCCGACGAGTTCTGGATCTGGGTGATGATGCTGCTCACCCGACCAGGTTACACCCCTTACGGTTCGGGGATGCTTCCTCAGGATGAAGTACTCTGGGGACATCAATGCAGGGGTGCTGAACAAAAGTAACCGATGTCCCCAGCTCAAGTACTTAGCACGCATCATTCTGAAGTGCATTGCATCGATGAGGGGTGGATTTGATGACCTCTCTGACCAAATCCAGAATGCCGTGGCACTGGTACTAAACCACCCCTTCAACTTCTCCAATATGATTTTTACATACATGATCGAGAGCCTAGAGGCTAAAGGGAAAGGGAGCTTTTGTATGCACCCTCGATTCTTACAGCTGATTACAGATGAGAAGCTTCCCCAACTGCCCAAGGAGAAGGACGACGCTGTGATGTTAGAGGTGATGGATGACACCACTCTGGGTAGGATGAAGGTGTACAGGGGGAAGTAGGTGAAGCCCCCTGTAAGGAGGTTGTTTGGGCATTTGGCCCGGGAAGACTACGTGGCGCCAACAAGGAGGAAGTGGCGCCACGATGATAGTGAGTCGGACGTCGAGCAGATTGCTCTACCCTCCGATGACTCCAACGGAGATGACCACAATGGTGATCAGGGTGGTGATGGTCAGGGTGGACCTGAGTCTGCTCCCATTCACCAGATGGACGAGGAGGAAGATACGGATGATGAGCCTCTAGTATGAACGGTGGGGAGCCGGGCCGTAGCCACGGAGAGAGGTCTTAGGGCGGTAGGTGGACGCCAAGGTGAGTCTAGGGAGGCTACTAATGATCCATCTTATACCCCAGACCCCCCATCAGCCAAGGGGGAGCCACTATGTCTAAAGGCTCAAGGAGGAAGAGAATGGCTTACCCCTATGGCAAAAAAGGAAAGAGGCTGAGATTCACATTGACCACATCTACTCCCACTACCACTGTCACCACTACAGCCACCACCACCACATCCACATCCACCATAGCTACCACCACTTCCACACCACCTATCACTACCACACTCCCTTCCACCACCACTACAGCCTACACTTCACCACCCACTCATATACCACCACCCATATTCACCACTGCCACCACTACCACCACCAGCCACCAAGCCTGACATCATCCCATCCTACATTCACCACAGGATCATCTCTGTCCCCCATTGGGGTAGAGGAACAACTGTCAGCACTCAATCGAATGGTGCTAAAGCTGTAGGCTGCTGATGAAGAGAAGACTGCCCAACTACGTCATCTTGTGGATAAAAAATGCTATCCAAGCAAAGCAGATCTCACAGCAGGCTCAGCAAATTGCCCAACTCCAGGAGCATAAAGTCCAATCAACAAAGAGAATAGAGGAGTTAGAAGCATCTAACAAGACCATCATGCTCAAGCTCAAGGGATCAAAAGATGAGCCACTCAAGATAAGAGAAGGAGATGATGATGAAGAAGATGATGATAGTGATGATGATGAGGCCATAGATGATGAAGAGACAAGGGAAAGGCAGAATGATGATGATAAAGAAGGAGATGCAGCTGCATCTGCCTCAGCTCAAGGTCAAGAGAGAAGTACCAAGAGAAATCAAGACCAAGGAGCTTCATCTTCTGCCCCATCTACTGACGCGTCTGCTATTCAAGGCAAAAGTAATGATTAGATATTTATGTATTTGAAAACTTTTGTACTTAAATATTGTATTAATATTATGTAATTAATGTTTATATATCTTTATCAAATGTTTGATTGTCTTGATTAATTACTAACAAGTGATGTTTACATGTTTAAGTCAAGCAGATCAATCATCTCAGCAAGATGAGTATGATGTTACTCCCTTTCAGCAAATCAAGTCTCAACTTACAATCATTATTGATTTGCAAGGGATAGTCAAAAGGTATGTAAGCTATACTCCTGAAGAAGAAGAAATCATTCATGACCTTACTGATGACCAGCTTACTGAGATGTTCCGGCAAAACCTGGACGAGATTGTCAAGGACGCTCCTACTTTTGAAGTTACAAGTGACGATGAGCTCAATGACATAGATGAAACGAGATTGAGGACGTCACTGTTGATCATTATCCAGAGTATGCTGACAGATAAGGAAATGTAGTCCTTAATCTGGGTGATACTCTCGTCAATGATACATTTGCAAAACTGGATCAGATGGAGAAAGAGTCCGAGAAGAATGAGGATCAAGCCCAAGCCTCAGATGCCGATGTCAACATCAAAAAGGCTGAATGGGCGACCTGTTTTGCTTAGATCCAAGCCATGCGCACTGTACAAAAGCCTAATGTCTACACCAAGCTATATAAAGTCAAGAAACACTTAAAGGTGTCGGGCAAAATCATCGCATGGGCTTATTTTAAGGATCTAAATGTGTAGTCCGTGAAGAGAGAGAAGGGCATAGAGTACTTTAGATTCCCACACGATCTAAAGACTCTCCCTGGTTTTAAGCTTAACCAGCTGGCACACCTAAAGTTGCTATATGCTAATCCAAATAAAATGTCAGGTTGGTTTGAGGCTGTGTTGAGGAAAGAGTACCATACCAGGTGAGTTAACTTCAGACCTCAACAACTAACAAGGTACATCAGACGGTCTGAAGTTGATTCCATTACTGGAAAGCCAAAGATAGTGCTGAAGTGGAGTCCTCCGCGCATAATGTTAAGAATCCCTTTAAGGGAAATGCCACAGGACTTCACTCCACACTTCAAGTGGTGGTACTATGATTGTAGAACAGGTGAAGCGGTCATAGTATTACAAAAGGAGAGCCAAATGGATACTATCAGGGTATTTGACCCTATGTGGCTGACCAACTTGTTTGCTGATGATGTTTATACTTTATACAAGTGGCCATTATTCTATGATTCGCAAGACATTGTACAAGCCCTCTAGTTTCAAAATGTCATAAGGCTCTGTTTTGCATTTGAGATACATGCCAGAGCTACAAGAGAGGAGAAGTACAAGAAGTTTGAAGAGATAATGAAGAATGTTAGACAATGATGTAAACTAGGTCCAAGGGGGAGTTTGTAGATACATGTGTACCTAGTTTAGGAGCTAAATGTAAAATGTCTTTCATGTCTTACATATATGTAATTGAATTGGTATGAATGAAATACAATGTGTGGTTGATGCATATAATGTTTAATATTTTATTGTTTATTGTATGATAATGCATATTTAACTAACTATATAGGTTTGTGGTTGTTTACATAATTCTAGTAAAAATGATTAGAAACGTGTTCAAACTTAATCGTGTGAATTTCTCATGCGAATGGACCATGCTAATGGATCATATGCATGAATACTTCATGCTAATGGACCAGTCGCATGACTGAACCAGGAGATTGGATCAGTCGCACGATTGAGACATAAGATTGACTCAGTCACATGACTGGACCTTCAGTCGTGCGGATGGATCAATCGCATGCTTCAGTCGCACGACTGAACCATGCTAATGGTTCAGTCGTACGAATGGAAGACCCTAACCTATAAATACCACCTAATTTGTGGAAAAACGCAACAATTCGAATACCTATGCACATAATCGTACCCTAGCCGTCCAGAGACTCAAGAAGACCTGTTCCAAGTTCATAGATCACAGATGATCGTGTTCTAATCATTCATAACATTTCATTAATCATTAGAGTGATCATAACTGTGTTCTCCCTGATGGGATCGCCAATCAAATAAGGTTCCACACTATTTGAGTTGGTATACGCGTAGAATCAGTTAGTACTTCGTACCTAAACGGTCCTAACAATTATTGCATAAGTTAAGAACACATAGAATATTGGAAAAGGTAATAGGCTTTGCAGAAGAGGAGAACGTGAGGTTACCAATATGTGTAATAGGTAGAGACATACCGTCACCCAAGAGTTTCTCATCAGGACCCTTATACTCGATGAAGGTTTGAAGATGGGCTCGGTCCAACGTGACATGGTGAGAGGCACCACTGTCAACTCTCCAAGTAAGGGAGAGATATGTTGAGCCAGTCGCGGTGGCATTGATCATAGGGGGAGCTGGGTGATGAACTTGAATGTTGTTGTCTTTCAAGAACTAGGCTAGTTTGTGACAATCGTTTTGTGGCATGCCCTACAAGGTTGCAAAACTATCAATAGAGATTGCAACGAGGGGATCAAGAATTACCATGAGGAGGGCCAGAGTTATGGCGGTATGGACGCGACTGCCCCGGGTTGGTGAAGCGAGGATGGCGAGAGCCATGGAGCAAATTAGATCCTTGTTTTGAGTAGGATTGAGTGGGTTGCAATTGAGTGTTATTGACAGTGGCAAGTAAAGGTGATTAGGAGGTGGCCAATTCTTTCAGAACACGTTCATAATCTAGAAGTTTGTCATAGAGATTTGCATAGGATAAACTAGAGTCTCGAACTTTTAGAGCGGCATCTAGCAGGTTGTATTCATCCGCGAGTTGGCTTAAGATATGGATGAGGAGGTCCTCATCATTGACAGGGCTTTGAGCAAGGGCAAGATCATCGACAATGGATTTCATGTATTGAAGGAACTCGGCGATGGAGCGAGTGCCACGGGGTTTTTTTGGCTAGCTTATCCTTGAGGGAGATGACCCGGGAACGGGAGGCACTAGCATAGCTTGAGGTGAGGTTGTGAAGTCGGTTGGATCGGTAGACATCCGAGCATGTTCTTGACGGAAGGATAAACAACCAAAACCAAAAGTCAAATCTATAACAAGAACTATCAAAAATTGGTTTCATTGATAAAACCTAACGATTACAAGCTCGTTACAACGTAAGAATCAAGACTCTTGGCAAGGGGAGATCAAGCATGATCTCCCCTCTTATCCGGTAGCCCTAGGCTCTAGGCAGACTCCCTCTCAAATCCTTAATCTCTCTACACATTGAAACTGGTATATATATAGGCCTCGGCCCATATTAGATGTGACTGGGCCCATTCGTGCGATTGGACCATGCGTATGGTTCAATCGTACGACCGGACCATGCGTATGGTTCAATCATACGACTAGACCATACTTATGGTTCAGTCTTACGAATGTCCCAACCACATCTCTCAATCGCACGGCTGGTCCATTAGCATGGCTCAGTCGTACAGCTGAGTCTCATTCGCATATGCTCCTGCAAATGACCCAGTTTCATGTGTTTACAACATATCAGGTGTATTACATTAAGCCTAGACTATTTGACAAGTGACAAACACATTATATATGACTATATATGCTCCAACAAATTCCCCCTTGGACGTTGCTTGCGAATAGTAGATAACACCTCTTACAATCTTCGGTCAATCTTTGCTCTGGTTTCCTATAGAATCAAATGAAAAACCATATTAGCCAACATTGCCGCTCCGTCAGGTTGCTACAATATCCATGAAAATGAATTTAGGCACAACAGCTTTCGTTTACTTTGCAGAACACCATCACAGCAGCAAGATTCCCCATATGACTGATTTTTCTAGATAATGACATGAACAGTTTTCCATTGCTTCAATCTTCACACAGTCTAACCTGATTAACATTAGCAATTGTAGAAATTCCCCCTCACATTCAGCATATCCCAATATATAAACATTGTGCTCTCCTAACGTCTTCATACGGTGTATTGGCAAAAGGTTGAAGGTTCCAATCCACAGCTGACAATTTCAAACAAATCAGCATGCACTCAGATTCATCATCAGAAACTGGCTCACATCGTCACTTTCTGATTGCGTCTTCAATTTCTCTATACATGGATTCCCCCTAAGAATGAGAATCCTCTCTGTGTGGATAAATATAACTTGATTGGCCCATAAGTAGTCAGATGCTCCTGACTACCCCATAAAATCAGCACCAACTGCTGACATCTTCTCTTCTCTCTTTCGTGTTCCAACTACATTCACCTATTCTGGAAGTCTGACGAATAATGGGGTATACATCGAACTTATTTGACAAAAGAACCTCAGGGTGAATATGCTTTGCTCATCCTCAAATCTATGCAAGAGGCAGTTCCAGACTCTTTTTTTTGGTCTGGAACAAATGCGGATGAGTCAATGCGGATGGTCATTCGTGCGATTGAACATACGACTGGTCCGTCGCACGACTGAACATACGACTAGTCCAGTCGTATGAATGGTCCATTCGCATGGCCCAGTCACATAAACAGGTTTGCACGCAGATTTTCAGATCTGCAGCCGCCAGGGCTGCCCAAAACCCTAATCTTACGAATTTTACATGACACGAACCAACATAGACATCATAAGATTCGCAGGGGTGATTGGAACGTGGTTTCGAGTTTGATTTTAACACAGAAACTACACACGTAACCAGATCTGAGCAAAACACGAAGAACACGAAGTGGATTTAACGTCAAGATCTGAAATTTGATCCGGAAATCAAGAGCTCGGGTTGCTAGAATGATTGTTAGATCATTCCAGCAGTAACCGACTCTGATATCAATTGTGAAGTCGGCTGGATCGGTAGACATTCAAGCATGTTCTTGACAGAAGGATAAACAACCAAAACCAAAAGTCAAATCTATAACACGAACTATCAAAAATTGGTTTCATTGATAAAACCAAATGATTACAAGCTCGTTACAACATAAGAATCAAGACTCTTGGCAAGGGGAGATCGAGCATGATCTCCCCTCTCATCTGGCAGCCCTAGGCTCCGGGCAGACTCCCTCTCAAATCCTTAATCTTTCTACACATTGAAACTGGTATATATAGGCCTCGACCCATATTAGATATGACTGGGCCCATTCGTGCGATTGGACCATGCGTATGGTTCAATCATACGACTGGACCATGCGTATGGTTCAATCGTATGACTGGATCATACTTATGGTTCAGTCTTACGAATGTCTCAACCGCATCTCTCAGTCGCACGGCTGGTCCATTAGCATGGCTCAGTCGTACGACTAAGTCTCATTCGCATATGCTCCTGCGAATGACCCAGTTTCATGTGTTTACAACATATCAGGTGTATTACATTAAGCCTAGACTATTCGACAAGCGACGGACACATTATATATGACTATATATGCTCCAACAGAGGAGGCGAGTCCAGGCCTTACGGGATGTTTCGGTGGAGGAAACAAGAGGTTGGATGAGATTGGAGCAGCTTCCAAGAAGTGTGCTAAGAATGGTTTGATCTTGGCACTACCAAGGGAGGTATGCGGGATTGGTTTTGGTTTTGGCAGTATCAAGGAACTGGGAAGGGGGATTGGTTGAGACATTGATGAATGATTCAATGTCAAGACCAATGAGGATGGCTTGGATTTCTTTTCTTCAAACTGGAAAGTTAGAGGCCATGAGTTTGATAGGAAAGTGGGTGGTGGATGTGATGTGGGTGATGGAAATGGTAGAGGGAGGGTTGGAAGTCATGGTGTGGGCAGCAGAATGGTGGTTAAACTCAGTGGAGTGGAGATGGTTCTTGATGCGATATAAAGTTAGGCTAGGTTAGAAAGAGATTCAATTGTATTTCACCCATGGATGGCTTGTTTAAATAGCATGTGTACAACCAACTATATCTAGAGTTTGTTACATGAATTCTATCTAAATATTTAAATAACTTATCTATACATTTGAATGTTTCACTATCTATCAAATAGTATTTTATGGAGAGGTTGTTATTGATGATGTGTTGATAACCATCCACCTCATGGCTTACCCATCATCACCAACCTTCTTCTAATATTGTTGTTCATGTCAAAACCATACAACCACTACCCCTACCACCCCTTAAACCAACCTATCGATAGACCTATTCCCCCATCGACTAATCCTCCATCCACCCAATGAAAACTTGTTTACCTGCCTGTTTTAAACACAACAACATCTATTCTCCTTAAAAACAACTACCCATCCTATACAACCATCTCACCCATTCCTAAAAATCTTACCTAACCCCTCACTGATCCAGATTAGGGGAAGTCATAGCCAACGAGTTTAAAGCTTTAATAGATACTTACACATGGGATTTGGTCCTAAGACCTACCAATACTCACATCATCAATCATACGTGGATTTGCAAACACAAGTTTTATGATGACAGGTCTTTCAAAAGATAAAAGACCAGATTGGTTGTCAATTGGAAATGTCAATGTGTTGGTTTAGACTAAGACGAGACCTTTAACTATATTGTAAAAATTATAAATATACATACAAAAATAAGCTTAACTGTGTCATGGTCATGGCTTATTAATCAACTGAATGCGAAAAGTGCTTACTTATACAGGGACTTGAACAAAATTTTGTACATTTATTAACCCCTAGGGTTTACTAACAAGTCCAAACCCATTTTTACATTACCGCTTACGTAAAATCACTTTATTAATTAAACAGAACCACAACCTGGCATCAAGGATTTGTTAACTACATTTTTTATGTGGTTTTCACGAAACCTCTTGCGACATCCATTTTCATTTACAAAAAAGCTCATTGAATTGTCTTTTGCTATATGCAAACAATATAATACATACCGTCTCTGATAACTAACTTCGTCAACACATCATTGATTTCCTTTCTAAGAATTTTGTCATGAAAAATTCGGAAAACTACACCATTTCTTACGGATAAAACACCACGCCCGAAGTTATGTGTCTCTGAAACTCAGTGCTTTAGCTTTCTATTCCCATCCAACATCATTTTTTAAAAGCAAGATGATGTATGTGTCATCAAGCACATGATACAAGTACTCTATCACGGTGCTAGAAACACCAACATCATTTTTTATGATAATGGTTCAAACATATATTTCTTGGGAAACCAAATTTTACATCAACACACGAAACATGTTGAAATCGATATTCACTTTATGCATGATAATATACATATAGGGGCTACCCAAGTTATACATGTCCCTGGTGATTGCCAATACACAAACACCTTCACAAGAGGTCTTTCTAGAGCATTGTTTTAGCAATTCAAGACTGTCTATGCATTCATCCCCATGCTAGACTGTGAGGGCGTATTAGTCAAATATCATTTATGGATTTTATTGTAAATAGCATATAAATAATTTTGTATTTATTGCCGTTAAAATAGATATAAATTTAGTTGCATCAATCACGTATTTAAATGTATACAAGTTATTATTAATTTAAGAAAAATCATTAATATGCAAATTTATGGTGGTACCTAAATGAATTTGAGCTAATATATCATACATTTTAAACACACAACTCATTTCATATGAAATCATATGAATTGTGTACTATTTACCGACTATGCCGAGCGTTATAATTGTTCAAATTCATCATTTTGTTCAAAACAAAGCACATTAGACGATGTTGTCAGTTTGATTATGTATGTTTTGATTCATGGTTAAAGATTTTAAAAAATGGGTTTACTAGGTCGATGAGTTGGAGCTCTTTACCGACTATGTGACTATTCAAATGTATTATGATTATTTAAAAATATCATCTAAAATGCCATATAAATACAAACCACCCACTTTGTCTAACTAATCTATTTTAGCCGATCCAACCTACTCAATTCAATTTGTCTACATAATCAACAAATGAACTTGGATATTCTAAAAATAAATATGTTTTACGACTCATGAACATATAACTTTGTTACTCTACATCTATTTTATATTTAAAATCACCATGTTTGCACTCTTGAGGACTTAAACTCATGATTTTTTGATTGAAAAGTATGTTGGTTTACTATCAAGATATCCCATAGAACACTTAAGACTAAACATTTTTATTAAATTTAATTTATAATTAATAACAAATCCAGAACAATATACTACTAGCCTACTATAGGTCACCTAATTAAACTAATAATTTTCTAATGAGTCCTAAATAATTGGTTTGAGTTCAAGTGTTATTTGGTACAATATGTTTTAGGCAGGTCAATATAGTGAATCTTTAGGTGGTGGGTTTCTCTAAAATGGTGTGTGGATGAGCTTTCGCTAATGAGTTTACTCGGGTGACCCGGGTTAAAGTATTTGTTTGGTTATAAACTAGGTTTTGGCGTCGTGCGTTACTGCGGCTATGCGAGTTTTAACGTAATCATAAACCAAAATCAAAATGAAGGTTCGAAACCATAAAATAACAAAATACACAAAATAAAACACACAAAAACTCTAAATCCATAACACACCAGAAAATGCAGGACCCAAAACTAAATCAAAGCCCAACACCATACACAAAACAGACGAAAATCAAAACCGTGAGAAGGCGACACAGTTCAAAATAGAAAACTGACAAAAATCAAAGCTCAAAAAAAAACAAACAAAAGGAAAACCCAAACCTTAATAGAGAAGATCGTTAGGGTGTCGATAACGAAATATAGAAAGTAAGAACCCAGAGAAACACAACGTAAACGAACCCTATAAACGAACATAATCGAAACATACATAAAAAAGACGTGTCCAGACACCAAAACCCCACAAGAAAAACCTCACAAGAAAAACCTCACAAGAAAAACCCCACCTAAACCTCAAACCCACACTAAAAACAAACCCTATAAAAACACACACACAAAAGAAAAAAAATCACCTACCAAATGGTTTAATAGTAAAAAAACAAAGTGAAAACTCAAACCTTAATAGCAAGGATTGTCAAGCAATCGATAACGAAAGAAAGAAAGTAAGAACCCGAAGAAAGACAACTCAGACAAACCCTATAAACAAACATAATCGAAACACACATAAAAAAGACGTGTCCAGACACGAAAAACCCAAAAAAACCCTCTCAAACCTCAAACCTCAAACCCACAAGAAAAACCCTCCCAAACCTCAAACCCACACCCTATAAAAACACACACAAAACCAAAAAGAAAATAAAAAAAATCTAGAGACCAAATGGTTTAATAGTAATAAGATAATGTGATGGCCTTTGGGCCGGTCCAATATCATGCTCTTTTTAAACCAGGCCCAAAGGAAGAATGCATTATAAAACCAATGCCACTTTTAGTTTTAAGCAGTGACGGTCTTTTTCCATTGTTTCACTTTCAAACCAACCAGAAGATTTCAATCCGCAGTCACCTCTCTTCTTCTCCGGTGTTCCTCCGTTAATTAATCCCTCAGGTAAACCGATTTCTTCAATCTTCCATCCTCAAAACCTAATTTTGCCTTACGTTCACTGATTCTACGTCTATTCAACATCACATCATGTGTGTTCATCTGATTTAGGGCTAAGAATTCGAATTAATCCGCATTCAATTTCATCCGCTTTGTAATGTTATGGTGCCTACCTGTTTCCTGTTTGCGAATGCGTTTTCTCTGTTTCTCGTTGTGTTTTATGCAAATTAAGAAGTTTGATTGTTTCGTTTGTCCGGAGATATTGTTGGATGTGTTAGGGTTAAGTGACGGTATTTAGCTCACTGTTGGAATAAGCTTAATCTCATGGTATTAGGATACGAATTATGTTTTTAGATCAACGAATTGCATAAGTGCTACGAATAACTACGTTTATGAATTAATTTCTATCCAATTCCTTGTTATACTTGCATTAGGTCTGTCATAAACGTGTGAATTGCATACGTGCCAGTGATTAAGAGGCTCTCTTTCGGTATGTTTTTCCATGAAAATTGGAAACTGGAGGCTATATGTAGCTGTGTTGAGCTGAAATCAACTGAGTTTAAACAGGGTCTGTATGTAATTTTGAGTATAAAATCTCTTGAAATTCACCATTTTTAAGTAATGGTGATTTAGCTTTTAATTTTGTGGCGCAGAGTTGAAGTTTTGAAAAGAAGCTATAAGAGTTTTTTAGGCTCTTATTACCAGTTGTGAGCTACATGTTTTATTTTAGGTTTTAATTTTGTGGCAAAGGGTTGAAGTTTTGAAAAGAAGCTATAAGAGTTCTATAGGCTCTTATTACTAGTTGTGAGCTACATGTTTTATTTTTTCAGAGTCATGCAAAGGACCCCTGTTGTCAATAGCGGCTATAGCGACCGCTATAGCGCGCTATGTAGTGTGGCGCCAAGCGATCGCTATTTGTAAATAGCGACTACATAGCGGTTTTTTTTTAATTTTATTTATTTTTTATTTGATAAATATGAGATTTAGATGATTAGTAATGAAGTATTTTAGCTATTTTGGGGGTCTTTGCTTAGATTTCCTACTACTTTTTACTAAACATGCTTATCTATTGAATGTAAAACAATCTTACATATTATTCTACTTAATCGCTAAACACGAAATAGCGGTCGCTATTTACCGCTATTCGCTACGTAGCATATAGGTGGCTTGTCGCTATTTACCGCTATTCGCTATTGACAACTATGCAAAGGACATCCATCAAAGAAAAACCTACCTATATTTATAGCTAATTAACCTTGTCCATCAAGTTAATCAACTCCTACAAATTAGGCTTTATCTCAAATCCTTTTGAGATAATCTTTAAATCATCAAGACTTATCTCAAATCCATCTGAGATAAAGTTTAAACTACCTGGAAGACTTATCCTCTTATTTAACCAGATAATAAGTTTAATATAAATTACAAAATAAACCCTAAACTTTATTTAATGTCAAGATTGGTCCAACAATCACCCCCCCCCCCCCCAATCTTGACCTTGAGTCTTTTGTTATTTTCCGTATCTTCAATTATCTTCACCCCCAGAATTTCTCTCATCTCTGTAAATTTAATCTTCGGTAGAGCTTTGGTGAGGATATCAGCTCGTTGTTGTTCCCCGTTGATGTGTTCAACCTTGATTTGATCTTTTTCAACACATTCACGTATGAAAAAATAGCGAGTATCAATGTGGTTTGCTTCTCTCGAAGAACACTGGATGTTTCATCAGGTCAATTGCAGAATTGTCGTCAACTTTAATCACCACCAGCTCCTTTTCCCTTCCTGTAATTTCAGCTAACAATCCCCTTAACCAAATTGCTTGGCAGGCTGCTGACGTTACAGCCATAAACTCCGATTCGCAGGAGGATAAAGCCACTGTTGGCTGTTTTTGAGAGCTCCAAGTAATAGGTCCATCAGCAAAGTAGAACACTAGACCCGTAGTTCCTTTTCCATCATCCAGATCAATAGAATGACTACTGTCACTAAATCCCAACAGCCTATCACTTCCGTTCCTTCTATAGTAAATTCCTAGATCTACAGTCCCTTTCACATACCTCAAAATCTGTTTTACAACTTGTGAATGCGTAACTTTAGGCTCTTGCATGCACCTGCTTACATATCCAACCGAATATGCAAGATCTGGTCGTGTATGTGTTAAGTACCG
Source organism: Flaveria trinervia (assembly GCA_025506515.1). Classification (NCBI taxonomy): domain Eukaryota; kingdom Viridiplantae; phylum Streptophyta; class Magnoliopsida; order Asterales; family Asteraceae; genus Flaveria; species Flaveria trinervia. The sequence continues at coordinate 21,490,613 of CM046451.1, forward strand.
CAGACACCCAATTATTTTTCTATACTCAGTTGCATCCACACTTCTGCTGCCATCATCTTTTCTTAGTTTCAGCCCTGGTTCCATTGAGTATTTGGTGAAGTTGCACTCCCACATTCCAACTTGCTTTAAGATCTTTTTAGCATATCCCGACTGCTTGATCTTGATGCCATCTTTGCTTTGCATAACTTCAAGTCCGAGATAATAAGAAAGTTGACCCAAGTCACTCATCTCGAACTTATCTTCCATCTGTTTTTTAAACTGCAGAATTTTTTCAAGATTGTTTCCGGTTACTATCATGTCATCCACATAGATTCCCATTAAGAGAGATCCTTCGTGAGTTCTTCTTGTATACACGGCTTGTTCAAGCAGGCATCGTATGAACCCAAACTCTTTTAAAACCCCATCTAACTTTGTATTCCAAGCTCGTGGAGCTTGTTTTAATCCATAAAGAGCTTTTTTCAGTTTATACACCTTTTGTTCCTTCCCTTTCTTGTCAAAACCTTCAGGCTGAGTTACAAATACCACCTCTTTGAGATCCTCGTGTAAGAAGGCTGTTTTGACATCTAGATGGTGTACATGCCACCCTCTTTGAGCTGCTAATACCAGAATGAGTCTAACAGTCTCAATTCTGGCTACGGGTGCAAACACCTCATCGTAATCTACTCCATGTTGTTGAATGTAACCTTTTGCAACTAACCGGGCTTATAACGTGTAAGCACACCATTAGCATCTCTTTTGCTTTTATATAGCCATTTTAAACCAATTGGATGATGTCCTGGGGGTAGATCCGTTAACTCCTAGGTGTTGTTTTTCTTAATGGATGCAATTTCACTTTCCATTGCTTGCTCCCATTCTTTATGATCTATGGCCTCTTTGAATTTTATTGGATCTCCTTCGGTAAGAAGTAGATCATAGACCTCATTTAGATTCTTCCAGCCTCGAGGTGGTGTATCATCAAAGGTTTCTTCTTCTGCCAAAGATGGGTCTGCTGGGTCATCTTTATCCGTAGGCAACCGGGGTAAAATAGGTCCTCTATTTCTGAAAGTGGTTTCTGGGCTGCTAGAAACAGACTGTGTAGGATTTTTATCACCTGATGGCTCTGCTGAGAAGTTTTCATGATCTATATGAGGAAGGTCTTGCTGCAATAGGCCTGTTTGATCTAGGCTTTGTGGGCTGTTTGGATCAACAGGCTCAGATTCTTTGTTATATTCCTCTAGATCAGTTTTGAGTTGATTTATATGGATCATAAAATCAACATCTTTGTCACTATAATTATCAGAATACTCTTGCCAGTCTCATTTTCTATTTTCATCAAATTTTACATCTCGACTGATGACTATCCTTCCTTCTTTGACATCATACATTCGATAGGCCTTTGAACCTGCTTTGATTCCCAGATGCACCATTGGTAAGCTTCTTTTGTCTAGTTTCTTTAGCTGGTTCGAAGGCACTCTCACATAGCCTACGCATCCAAATACACGTAGATGATCCATCCTTGGTTTTCTTCCTTTTAGAGCTTCGTACGGGGTCTGATCAGTCAAGTTTTTCGTGGGCAGCCTGTTCAGTACATAAACTGAGTGCCTAACAGCTTCAGCCCATAGTTTTTGTGGCATACTCATCGCATTGAGGATGCTTCTTGTTGTGCTTAGTACTGTACGATTTCGCCTCTCAACTATTCCGTTTTGTTGAGTGGTATAGGATGCGGTCAACTGTCTTGTAATACCAGCCTGCTCACAAAACACATTGAATTCTCTGGAGGTAAATTCTCCTCTTCGATCTGTCCTGAGAACCTTTATTTTACCTGCATATTGAATTTCAGCAGAGACTTTGAACCTTTTGAATTGTTCAAAGGCTTCATCCTTTGTTTTTAACATGAAAACCCACATAAACCTACTGTTGTCATCAACAATAAGTAAAATATACCTATTTCCAGCCAGTGTAGGTGGAGATATCGGGCCACACAGGTCTGCATACACCTGGTCCGGTGGTTTTTCTGCTCTGAACAAAGCTTGATCAGGAAAGCTTTGTCTTGTATGTTTACCAGCTAGGCATGCCTCACACATTTGGGTAGGATGGCTTATTGTTGGTACTCCAAGAACCATCCTTTTTGTGCTGATCCGTGTAATGGTGTCGAAGTTCACATGACCTAGACGAGCGTGCCATATCCATGCCTGATCTTCTACTTTTGAGTGCAGACAAACAGGTGAGCCAATTTTTAGAGTGATCTTGTACAACCAATTTGGTGATCGTTGTACCTTCATTAATAAATTTCCATCGGGCTCGTACATCCATAAGAATTCTTGTTTCATTAGGATCTCACACCCCCTTTCGGTGAGTTGCCCAAGACTGATGATGTTGCTTTTCAAGAATGGAATGTAGTACACATCCGTCAAGAGACGATGTTCTCCATTCTTGCATTCCAACAAAATTGAGCCCCTTCCTTCAATGTCAACACATGATCTGTCCCCAAATCTCACCTTGCCTCCTACCTTTGTGTCAAGTTTAGAAAACAGCCCTTTATTTCCTGTCATGTGATTGGATGCCCCATTATCTAAGTACCACACGAATTGTTCATCTTGATTAGACACATATCTGGCTGGATACACCTTTTCCTCAGTGAGATAGATCAGCTCCTTTTGATCTTGAAAGGCAACGGTCATTAAGAGTGCAGGCTTGTCAACACTAGCTTGTGGTTGATTGACTTCTTCCTTTTTCCTTGTCGGGCAATCTGCAGAGAAGTGCCCTAAAGCATCACATCTGAAGCATTGTAACTGTGAACGATCCTTCTTCTGGTTTGATGAGCCTTGAGTCCCACTTTGTGCAGCTTGACCTCGGCCAACTCCACGCCCTCGACCTCCAAATCTTCCACGACCACGACCTCGGCCTTGGGTTTCAGTGTTGCCCCCTCGACCTCGACCATAGCCCTTTTCAAGTCTCCTCTTTGCCTCCCAATCATCATATGAAAGCAGCAATTGGTTTTGATTGTTGCTTGATCCTTTTGACATCAAACAGGCCCTTTCTTCATAGGCCTTCAGTCCCCCGACAACCTCCTGAAACTTCACAGTTTTAAGGTTCACCAACTGTTCGATTGTAGCCACCATATTCAGGAAGTTTTCAGGCATGCTTGTTAGTAATTTCCTGACCAAAGTTGATTCATCAATGACTGATCCAAGTGTGGCTGATTTAGAGGCTATTCCAGAAAGCTTTGCCACAAAATCATCCACTGTTTCGTTTTCCTTCATCTTGATTGTATCGAACTTGGTCTTCAATGATTGCAACCGGGTCTCCATGACTCGTTCAACTCCAAGATGGCGAGTTTTTATTGAATCCCAGATTGCTTTGGCAGTGTCACAACTTGCAATTTGCAGAATCAAATCTTCAGGGAGTGCTTGATACAGGTATGCGATTGCCGAGTTGTCCTTCTTTGAATCGACATTGGTTCCTGGTTCGATCGCCTCCCATATTCCTTGAGCCTTGAAAATCGCTTTAATTTTAAGAGACCAGATTTGGTAATTGGTTGTTGTTAGAATCGGGCACTGAAATTGAAGATTTAGCTTCTCATTCTGGTTCACCTGGCTGTTTTGCTGCACAACTTCCCCTATCGTTTTAAGCTTTGATCTCCTCTTGTATTGCTGCCCTGTTTTCAGATCTGATGATTGATCCAGACCTTCGAATCAACTGCACAAGACCGTTCTGAACACAGCTCTGATACCATTGAAGTAAAATTGATACCAGATTTAGAAAAACAGAAAAAACACAGCAATAGTTTTGGAACTCCTTCTCCAATTAATTAATAGGAAAAAACTTACATCCATCAAAGAAAAACCTACCTATATTTATAGCTAATTAACCTTGTCCATCAAGTTAATTAACTCCTACAAATTAGGCTTTATCTCAAATCCTTTTGAGATAATCTTTAAATCATCAAGACTTATCTCAAATCCATCTGAGATAAAGTTTAAACTACCTGGAAGACTTATCCTCTTATTTAACCAGATAATAAGTTTAATATAAATTACAAAATAAACCCTAAACTTTATTTAATGTCAAGATTGGTCCAACACGTAGCATATAGGTGGCTTGTCGCTATTTACCGCTATTCGCTATTGACAACTATGCAAAGGACATGGTGGTTCCTATTAAATTCTCTTTTCATGTCATGGCTGTATGTGGGCTATACAAAATATCTTTGTACATTTAAGATTCACTTATTGAACAACCTTAATTTCTAGAAATTAGCTGTAAACCAGTTTAAAGTGAGAGTTCCCTTATTTTATTGTTCTTAAGAACGCTCATTGTAACAGGAATAGCTCACATCTGTTGCAGGTTTCTTCTTCACACAGTGTTGGGCTCTATTAGCTGACGGTCTAATGGATTTCGATGAATATGAGTACTTGGAAAAAATGGTGGACAATCCTGACGCATCAAAGTCCGAGAAAATAGCTAATGGCAGTGAAGAAACTGTTAAAAATGAAGATAAAGGACGGAGACACAGCTCTAGGCATAGAAGTGACAAGGACAATGATGAACGTAGGTCGAAACGTACAAAATCCGGTGAAGAATTGCGTGATCGTGAGAAAGAAAGAGGCTCCTCTCACCACCGTTCATCTCCTAAGGATGCTGATAGAGACAGACAAAGGAGTCACCGTGAAACTAGAGATAGAGACAGGGAAAAGGATCGTGTTAGGGGAAGGCGTGAATATGAGAGAGAGCGGGAGGACAAAGACAAAGATCATGATCGGACACATCGAAATGGAAGCAGGTCAGAAAGACACGGAAATGAACGGGACAGGAGAAGAGCCGTGACAGAGAGATGAAAGATAGAGATAGAGAAAGAGAAAGAGAAAAAGAAAAGGAGAGGGAAACACGAGAATCTGATCGAGAAAGCAGGTATTTTCCATTTTCATGTTCCATGCTCTACTTATCTTTGCTGCTTTCTTGCCATTGTTTGTTTGCTGCACAATTTATGCCACCAAAATCTGTTATTCCATTGTGTAGCCTGTTGAGCCTAGTCTATTGCACTCATAGTGCAAAGTCAAGTTTTTATGCAGTTGTGTCAAAAAGGACTGTGTTGTAACATTTTTTTTAATCAAGTTCTAGGGATGAGGTCTATATTGAATAGTGCTGTGGATCATCTTTCTGCTTATATGGCCAGACAGACAAAAACATTCTGTTAGCAAGCGCCAGTTATATCTTTCATAGCGAACACCTGGCAATAAATAGGCACATGGGTGTTTCTCTTGTAATGCATTTATTGCATGTGAGTGGAAATTTTGTATCTTTCTAGCTTTTTTGGGCTTCAGGCAAGTACATTCCATATGAACTCATCCTGAGCAAGCCAGTTTCAGTTGATAATTTAATGATGTGAGTAGGTCAACATTGATGATGTAACTTCTTTGTATCAGAAGGGGGTGCTGCAAAGGTTAAATTTAGCTTATCTTTGCTCCCTGTTAACACCTTGTAAGATAGAAAATTGGGTAGTAATCATGCTTCTCCCTTTAGTTGGATGACTTTGCAATTTATATGAGTAGGAGTGTGCAAGATACGGGTAGGAACCGAAATAACCGAAGAACCGTACCGTTAAAAACCGTTATAACCGAGTCGGTTGTATTACAATACGGGTAACAGTTCTTATAGTTTTTGTTTGGCGGGTTACGGGTCGGTTACGGTTATAACCACGGGTAAACAATTTAAAACTGTGAGAACCGAAATTGAGTAAGATTCATAGACATTTTATCAAACACCTTGTAGGCATTATAATAATCAAATCTTGAGATACCGAGTAAGATTCAATTCCTTCCCATAACCACATGTTTCATCTACATTCTATGATTCTAACAATAAAATTTTATCTAGAAAGGTTAAAATATGAAAAAGAAGCTGAAACTTAGCAATAACCCAACACATTTCACAACAATAAAAAGTTTACTAACCTTCTATGTTAATGGCAATGAAACTAACAATAATCAGGTTTATCATTCGATGGTGATAGTTTCTTCTCTGTTTACTCACTAGATTAACAAATTAATGTTGTTTGTCCATGATCTTTTGCTTCCGATGCTTGCCACTCAGACCATCGAGTTGGGAATCGGTTCTACGGCAGCACCCGATTAGAACCGTGATTTAACCGAACCGTGTATTTTGAAACAGGTGCGGTTCCGGTTTTGAAATTAACCTAGACGGTCCCCGGTTCCGGGTCGGTCGCGGGTAGAAATTCACGTGTATAACCGAATGCTCACTCCTATATATGAGTTAGTAAAAAACCCTAGTTGAGTGTATATTCTTAAATGTTATGAAGTTCCCGGATGGGAATTTATAGGACTTCTTAACGTTTCTAAGGCATCATTAGTTAGAGTTCAATATCACTGATACTCATCCCCATTTCGAAAAGAGCTATATTTGTTGTTTGGGAAAGCAATCTGGTTCCTTCTATTATTCCTTTGTTGCTTGATGGTATATCTGCTAGTGCCAATGTAGACTCTTGACAGTAACATAGATATTCGTGATATCTTAAATTCTCAGAATTATGAATATTAAAGACTTTGTTTTTGAGAATATAATATTGAACATTAGATTCTGGGAACTCGCAGATGTGGTAGAGCAGTTCTCAGGCTCAGGGACTCAGGTCATGGGTCTGAACATTGCCTATTAGGCATTTTGGAATCCAAAATAAAGCTTGAAATTGGAAGATTCAGGGTGGCCCTTTTAGCAGGGATGATGATGTCATGTTATGATTTCCGTTATCCTCCACCTATAGACCAGCACCGTCTTATTTTATATCTATTCTGTTGCAGAAATGCTGTTGTGGGAGTACAGAAGCTTTTGCTTGTGGATCTCAGTTCATTTGTCTACAAGAGCCATTTGTTTATTTACACGATATATCTGTTGCCATGACTTATATTTAATAATTATTAATATTATTTTCAGGTCTAATACCACCAATAGTTTCTCAATGGAAAACCATACATTGTTCAAGTGACACATACCCTGTTGGAGTATCAATTTTTATTTTTTATCAGCCTGTCTTATATCTATATTTCTGTGAACTGATCGTAGTTGCTTTCAATTTGCTTGTTCAATCTTTTATTTACTTAACTTGAACAGAATTAGATGAGTGATATTTAGACTAGAAAGGTCTTTAGTCCAGCACTATAAGTTACAAAGGTTATTTTTGTGTGACTTTTACAAAATAATCCATTCATGCTACTAAAATGTTTCATCTGTTTATAGTGGTTGTCTTTTCATCATTGTTGTATTAAAACTTAGAAATGCTTTTGGCTTTTGTTTTCTTCCATGTATAAAGTCTGTTACTGCTCTTTGTAAATGTCTAATCATGAAATGGATACTGTTATAGCAGGTTTATTCCCTCCGATTTACTAGTATTATTATGTCACTCTGCCATTAAAATCAACTGATGTTCAAGTAAGCTTAGGTTCATTAGGATAAGGTACAAAAATATCCTTCATAATTTTGGATTATACATTGTTTTGTATGCAATCACTGCTGCTTTATTAATTGTTACTTTGTTCTCCAGGTTGGGTCTTTTAACATCAACAGCTGCATTTCACTAACATTAATACTTGTTCTTCTGAAGAACTTAATTTGTGGTTTTGCCCTTCAGTTAGTTGGTTACACTAATTTTGGAGAGTAGTTCTTGCATTAAAATTTTAATCTTTTGCAGGCGGTATAAAGACAAAAAGGAAGGAGCTGCAGAGCCAGAGGTTGATCCAGAACGAGATCAACGTACGGTTTTTGCATATCAGGTAACAGAACATGCTGCTGACAATTTTTTTTCTGTGCTGACTGCTTATCCAGTCATATTCATCAACTATTAGGTTAATTTCACATTCCTAAAAAATCACAGATATCTCTGAAGGCTGATGAAAGAGATGTTTATGAGTTCTTCTCTAGGGCTGGCAAGGTTGATTCTATATACCTCTCATTTCTTCTCTGCATTACATTGTGTACTTGATTTGTGTTCATTTATGAAATTGCTGCAATGACAGTTTTTAACATTTTATACACAACAGTGGTTCTGCACATAGTGGTTAATTGTTTGTTAAAAACATCAGAAAACAAAACATTGCTTCCTACATTTTGTGTAAACAATGATCCGTGTGATGTCATGTGTCAATATTTGTTTTCGATGAATGTTTCTGATTGGTTTAAGTATTGTTTCAGGTTCGAGATGTACGATTGATTATGGACCGTAACTCAAGACGCTCAAAAGGGGTTGGGTGTGTTTTTCTGCTTTACAATAATATTGAAATTTTGGACTTGCTTAAGTAAAATGTTACGTCTACAGTGAAAACATTATTTGTGTCATTTAACCTAATTATTTTCAGGTACATTGAATTTTATGATGCAATGTCTGTCCCTATGGCAATAGCACTCTCTGGTCAACCTCTTCTTGGTCATCCGGTGATGGTCAAACCATCAGAAGCTGAGAAAAATCTTGTACAATCCACTGCAACTGTTGGTGGAATTGCAGGTACAACTGCGGGAGCAAGAAAATTGTATGTTGGCAATTTGCACTACAATATGAAGGAAGATCAACTGCGTCAGGTTTGACACCCCGAACCCTAAAATTCTTATGTAAAATTTAGGTATACTTCTGGTTTTACTGAAGGTGAAATCTCTTGTGTAAGCCTTTTTTCCCTGCCAGTTTATAACTGTCACTGAATAATCAAATAAATGTAATTTGGTTGTACACTATCCTATGGACATAGGTAAGGTTTGCCGTCATCTCACCCTCCCTAGACCATACTGGTGGAGTGAGATTTTACTAGGTATGCTTGTTTGTTTGTTTGTTTAAATTAAAAGTTAGTTTTTTGAACTTATTGATAACAAGGACAATTTAGGTGCGTCCTCTCTATCCTCTGTGGTAGGGGTAAGGTTTGCCCTCATCTCACATTTTCACCTTCCCCAGGCCCTACTGTCTGAGTGGGTTTGTTTGTTTGATAACAAGGACAATTGAAAAATAAAAAAAAAACCTAATATGATATTCAGTTGGGTGCTAAATTTAAAGATCTTAATAAGGTGGTTTGATAATATATGTTTTTTCAAAATTTCGCTTAGTATGGGATTTTAAAAACACATATTCTGTAAGGTACCCTTTTTTTGTTCAGGTATTCGAATCATTTGGCACTGTAGAGCTGGTGCAGTTGCCTACTGATGAGACCGGGAATTGTAAAGGTTTTGGTTTTATTCAGGTAAACTTGCCCTCACTGTGCTGATTTAAAATTTTCTAATATATCTTGCAGCTACATGTAAATCATCTTAGTTATGTTGCAAAAGACAGTCAGTTCTGGTCAAGTTGAGGTATTTTTTGTTGTTATTTAATAGTTTGCAAGACTCGAAGATGCCAGGGCTGCACAGAGTTTGAATGGACAGTTGGAGATTGCAGGTCGAATAATGAAGGTACAATTTTTATAGTTCATCAGGTTAAATTTTGAGTTGTTATTTTGGCATCTTATTGTGTTTCTACCATAGTGACTTTCAGTATTAAGTGAATCATTCACCTGTTAATAATATGGTAGAGGGTTGTATTGTAGTTACGTATACTCCTGAATGTGTGCTATGGAATCAATAAAATATGTATTTATTGTCAATTTATATATTTTTGTGATTTTGGAACATGTTTCTAAGTTCTAAGGTAGATTGAAGGGTAACAGTAAATTTCATTTTTTTGTATAGGCGTAGTTTTGTCTTTGATATACTAAAAAATTGTTTTCTAATAATTCATCTTATGATGCATGCAGGTGTCTGCCATTACTGATCAACCAGGAATGCAAGAAACAGGTGTTAATCCTGCTGATTTTGATGACGATGATGGAGGTGGCTTGGTTAGTAACTAACTGCTTTTTGGCTTATTAAGCTTTTACACTGATATTTAAAAAAACCTATGTACTAATGAACATATGCCCTATTTGGGTTGTGTTTAATTTCAAATTGGTAAAATAAAAAATAGTTCAAAAGGGAACAAGTCAGATCTGGTCAAAAATTACTAAAAATCTATTTTTTAAGCATACAGTGAGACAACCTCCTAAATAGTTTAACTAAAAGCTTCAGATTTTTTTCGTATCGATTATTAATATTGAAGTATATTGAACTGGACGATTTTGTTGTGGCTAACCTTGCCAGACCATTATGAGACGTACCAAAAGTAACTTGTTTCTGACCTGTTACTTAACCTGCCAAAGTTCTTGTTTAGTTACTCATGCAGGTCTGTGAGTATTATTATGTGATGCAGCTTATAGCTTCTACTTTTATGCATTTAATTTTAGGCTTTGAATGCACAATCTCGAGCACTTCTCATGCAGAAGTTGGATCGTAGTGGAACCACAAGGTCCAATATGAATTTTAACTCTAGTGTTCTTTTTTCAATCACATCTGCTGCATATAATTTGATTATGGTGTATACTTTTTCTTAGTGGCGTCGGATCACTGGGCATCCCAACCTCTAATGGCACTGGCGTAACATCTGTCATTCCTGCCATTGCATCAATGCCTATTCCACCTGTTACTGTTCCATCCATAGAAAGCATTGGTGTCCCTAGCGAATGCTTATTGTTGAACAACATGTTTGATCCTAAGTTGGAGGTTAGTTGTGTAATTTGACAACTCACTTTCTGGCATTGAATTTTTAATAGATTGTTTATGCACTTTTGTTTATTTTATATACAGGAGGAGCCTGATTTTGATTTAGATATTAAGGAAGACGTACAATCAGAATGCTCAAAATTTGGGAAATTGAGGCACATTTATGTTGAAAAGTAAGTTGCTTTTTATTCGAGGTGGCCTGATGGACCGGGTTGATACTGATAAACAATCTGGTCAGGTGGTGTTGACCTGCTAGACATTTTTTTTATATGTTCTCTGTAGATAAGAATATCAAAATTTTAACAATCATAAGCCAAATTGCTAAAGAAAAACAAATAACTCAATAGACTGCACTGACTTTTATTTAGTATAGGTCAAAATAGGTAGGCTCATGGAGGATGGACCTACATATACTATCTTTATCCATTTTGAGAAATTTTTATTAGTTAAGGCATTAATCATTATTGTTAAGTTTCTTGTTCATCTTTAAAACACTTCGTTTGATTTGTTGATTCCTTCTCGAGTTCTTGTAACATTTCACTCTTCACTTTAGGTGTGAGAAATGAAAACTGAAACTGGTAACCTTACCCAAAACTGAGAGGTGGAAACTAAACCAAGAAAAAAACTGAAAAATTGTTTATAAAAGGATCTAACTTGTGTAACAAATTGTTTGTAGAAAAATGAGCATAAACTGTTTTAGGTCAATGGGTAGCAATACTATCTGTGATCCATCCTGCTTGACCCACCCATTTTGCGGCCTGTAGTTTCATTTAGGATATAGGTGATCAACGCTTACTATGTCTACTGTTTTGTTGGGTTAGTACTCTTGATATTAATTCATGTATCCTAAGATTTTACAAACCTTTGATTATAACAGGAACAGTGCTGGGTTTGTTTATTTGCGTTTTGAGAACACTCAATCTGCAGTAGCCGCTCAACGTGCTCTTCATGGGAGATGGTTTGCTGGGAAGATGATCACTGCCTCATTTATGGTATATCTTAATAGTCAGATGTCTTGAAGTACCCTTCAATTAGATTAGGTGATCTTAGCTTGGAAATTTGACAAAAAAATTGATTTTGTTTACCAATGGGTCAAATAGTCTAATGGATAAAACAAAATTACCTATCTGCACAAATGGGCAAAAAATATCTATAAAAAATGGTTGAAAACATGTTGCAGGTCAACCTAATCGAAATTCAATCTGTACTAAGAACCGATCAATTTTGATTCATTATCCATTTAGATTTAAATCTAGGAAACTTTGCAAGTTTTTGGTCAGAGCTATTCTATCAGTGTGTAGTTATGTTTATAAACTTTTGATACAGATGCCACAAAATTACGAGGCCAAATTTCCAGACAGCATTTAGGAGGCGTTTGTAAACCTCGAACAGTGTCGTCAATATAAATTTGCTGGCAGCACACGGAGGACGTCGTCTAAGTTAGAGTTAAAAAGCGAAAAATATTAGAATGGTTTTTTATGGTACATTTAGATGGCTTCTAAAGTGTGTAATAGAGCAAAGTTTGATACTGAACAGTTGCAGGTATTTGTGTTTTAAGAAAAACCATTGGATGTATAACTCATATAAGACGGTTCTTAATGTTGCTTTATAGCCATATTGTGCTGTGGTTCTTTCTGGTTTATGTGATGGTAGTTTTGTATTTTGTAGTACTTTACTTGCAAATAAAACCAAGCTTTTTCTTTGGTTAGAAACAGGGATGTAAAGAGCTGAGTGTGGGCTTGGGTTTCTTGTCTAAGCTTGGCTTGTTTAATTTTAGAGCGCTCTAGTCTAGCCGTGACTTGTTCAACTTAAAAATGCTCCACTCTGTAGTTCTTTAGATTGCTTTAGTTATATATGATATTTCTTTTACTAAATAAAATTATCATATTAATAATCAGCTAGTGAGCCGTCAAAACTTGAATACGAGTTCAAGCTTGTTATGAAATAAGCTTCAATTCAGGTTTGAGCCTAAGATAAAGCTCATTTAAGCGCAGGTTCATTCGAGCTTTATAGTGAAAGTACTGAAGCCGTCATTTCAGGTTTGAGCCTAAGATAGGTTCGAGCCTAAATTAGAAACTGTGACGTTCATAATGAAGTACTGAAGCCGTCATTTCCTAGACAAACATGGTTTTAAACTGAAATAATGCATCTTTAGTGAAAGTACTTAAAGCTTGCGTCTAAAGAACCCTACTCTATCCGGTGCCAATCATTTAATTAAGCGAATCAAATCCAACTTGGCATTTTTGGCAGTATAGAAGCTTTGGGTGATAGGTACCATATTCAACACCGTGTTTTCTTGAAACCCAAAACCTGATATTTATTCAACAAATTAAAAAAAAGGCTCTCAACAAGAAGATGACTCGCATCAATGCCTTGTAAAGTATTATGAGGATTAGCAGCCCACCTCCTTTAGCTCAAGCTTGTTATGAAATAAGCTTTACTTTCCTTTATTAAAAAAACTTGTGTTTAATCATTACATGAGATGCATACAACTGTTTAAAGATCAGCCATCTTCTTTGCATCATATTTTTCATTACTTTCATGGTTTAGGTATCCGTTTACTCTCTAAACTCTTTGATGTTGTAAATTATTGTTTTAATGGTAAAATATATTCTAGATTAGTCCCATGAGATGGATGAACTAGTTATTATTAGGGTTATGAGGATTATATCAGTTTTTTTAGATGATAAACACTTGCTCCACTTGTAAAATCATCGCATACGTACTTCACAAGAACTGAATCAACCTTTTGTTAGGAAGTACATTCTCTACCACCAACTTTTTAAGGGCTAAAGTATATTAGTTAAATTTGTTATAGACATGTTTATATTAAGTTTTCTTTGTAGTCAGCCTCAATTGCATTCTAAAAATAGTTAATCATTAACACAAAATACCAATATCTTGATAACCATATTGGTCATTAAACAAACACACTACTGTTACTGTTTCGTTTGCCGGGACTAAAAACCTGATGACGTAATTATTAATTTCAATTTTCTAACAAATGAAAGGTATTTCATTTCAGAAGTACCTTATAATTTCATATAATAATAGGCATGCCACATATATTCCATGTCTCATATCCAATTGACCTAAAACCAATATACATATACTTCCTCTAGATACGTAAAGAGAAACCAAAAACTTGCTTTTCCAATGCCTAACTCAAGTTCTGATATTTGACTAACACCCATCACAACTCTTGCACTTTGGTGTAACCTTGAAGAATTTCTCTCAGGTAGTCCAGTTGTTCATGACTCCCTTGTAATTCTTCCCACTGCACAACATACAATAAAAACGTTTAAGGGAGAAAAAATATAGATCAAATCTAAACCCTAAACCTTAAACCCTTGAGTGTCGGAGTAAGGAGAATTTCCTAATGCTAAGGCAACAAAAGAACTCACTTTTTGGTGAGATACCGACACAAGCTTCCAACCAGCGGCTTCAAGATAACGCCGCTTCAGCACTGTATGTCCTAAAGGGTTTCCTGTATACAAAGGAATGCATCATGGTTAATAGATTATAATACTATAAGGTGATAGATACTAGATAGGAAAGGATAAAAGAAAAGAAAAGGACCTAAATTTCTTGAGAAATGCGATGGCCCGTCGATCTCCAAAGCAACTTTTAGATGAACCAATGCAGCATCCAAAGTGTACCCATCCACAACATATTCTCGTGTCCAATCAAGACCGGTGCCCACAAGAAGACGGCTTACTTCCTTCTGAAACGAAGAGGTAATCTTCTGATTAAAACGTGAGGTTCTTCCTGCACGAATGATCTTGTCCTCGATATCACTTTTAAGAGACAATGACAGGTGGGGGTACTCAAGCTTCAGACACTGGTTCACGAGCTGAACCTGAGTGGCAAACATTATATCCTCCCTGCATTGCTCTAATATATGCTGCTCCTCAAAATGGCTCAGGGTTTTCCAGATGTGGGAAAAGAAGGTTCGGTCCAATTGCCCGAGAACTGCACAAGACCATGATATGTTCCCAAGTTGATCCCTGTTGAAATCAAGAACGGGTACTTCTGAACCCTCAACGCTTGATGGTGTATTGACATTTAATGCATACTGATTGGCATCGTTGTAAACATTATCAAGAGATGCAAATAACGAATCTGCAGGCTCAAAGAGCGAAGCAAAGGCCCACAACAGCTGAGCAAGCTCTTGTGCTTGAAAAGTGTGAATGATATCTGAAGCTCTTTTTGATAACTCTGAAAAGAGGTCAGGGGCAGCATGCTGCATAGAGGCAAACGCACCAGCAATATTAGCAACGTTTTGTGAATTGAGCTGGTCAACCTTGGTCAACGCCACCTCCGCCACTCTATCCATCTCAGATAGATAAAGAAGCTCACCACCGATCTTAGACAGAGCCCACGCGATGTTTGAGACGCCTTGAGCAGAACATTCTGGAAGGGCCATCATGGCCATGCCTACAACCATACACATCTCCCTACGTCGTGCAAATGCAAGCCTGTGACTCCTGGTCATTGAAACTTTCTCCATGTTCTTAGCAATACGGTGGATCGCGGTTGCAAGATTTAGTGGAGATAGAGGTGAAGGACTCAACCCTTTCCCAACAGCCATTATCATCTCCGACGTCACCTCCAATACTTCATCTGCAGTTTGTGCTTCCACTATGTCTCTGTTCAAATTGATCTCTTTCCTGCGGTCAGATGCCCCACTGACAGAGAATTGTGATAGCTTCTCAACAAAAGCTTCCATGTTTTTCTCCTTCCTTTCCAGAAACATCCCGCCAGCTATCTTACTCATATTCGTTTTAAGTTGGTCTGCATTATCCAAAAAGTTTTCAATATTCAGTTCAACTTCTTCACCATCAGATTCAGAATCAAAATCTAAACTTTTCATGGGCTTTTGCTTGTTAACCACCGACTTCTTCTTTTTCTTCTTACGTTTGGAGGTTACAAGATCTTCCATAGCATTGGTCAAACCTCGGGTTTGAATAGACCTTAGTGCAGATTTCCTAGCTCTTACACACCAATCTGTAGAGTCGGTTTCTTCAAGCAATTCAGACTTTTCCTTTTGTTTTTTCTTATTCAGTGGATGACGATCAATCTCTCCTAGAAATTCCCCTTTCCAATCCAAATTAGACTCCAAAGATTCTTCTTCACCATCACCATCCTCATCATCATCAACCACTTTTATAACACGAAAATCTTTATTTATGTTGACACCAACACAATAACAAGTTTTTCTGGGAAGATGGAAGCGCGTTCGATTCGAGAAGGTAAAATCTGAATCCTTAAACTGTAAGGGTATAACAGTTGTAACCAAGTTCAAGCATAAAAACGGCTTCACACATGATATACCTCTAGAACAAGGACCCGGACCCAAAACTGGTGAATTTAACATACCCATTTAAAAGATTAGGCTTCTTTCTCTGTTATAACGATGAAACTACAACTTCATTCAACAATTTCCACAATGAACCCACAATATATGTATGACTACTAACAAGTAGTGCTGCATTACCCTGCACATGAAAGCAGTAAAACATCTTAAAAGCAACTTATGTACAGCTTAAAAACAACATTTTTAATTGACATGGCATGTTAAAATAAAAAATTCAAAGTCTTTATTAAGAGGGTATTTTTCACTAGCATTTTTAACTTGATTTTATTTGTTAAAATTGATGTTTTGTACAATTGGAAGTTATCTATCTTGGTTCAGCAGAACGAATATGAACATATATTAGCTAACTAAGTAAATAATATTGGGGCAGATGAGATTACATCAAAGAAGAGGCAAATATGCAATATGTAGATTAATCTAGCAGGGTGGACGAACAGTCTAGAGTTTCTAATCATAAGGATCAGAACAGTTCATTTCCACTACAGAGCTTCCTCATGTGATGAACTAAAGAAGTAACATAGTGAAATATCATAATTAACACACAAATTAACTTGATTCTAGATTTCTAAATACCCAAATTAACAAACAATTTATACATTCTAGATTTCTAAATACCCAAATTAACAAACAATTGATACATTTTAGATTTCTAAATACTCAAATTAACATACAAACTAACCTTTCAAGATTCAACTTAGATTCTTAGTCCTTCAAAAAACCAAAAGGTTTGAACTTTGAATAAAGAATTTAGAAAACTAACCTTTCAAGATTCAACTTAGAAAACACCAAAAGCTCACAAGTGACAACAAAATCGATGGCAGCAAGGGGAAGGAGGCCCCTCAGCAAGCAGCCGAGCAATGAGGTGTTGGTCGAATGTCGATTGTAATTGGGGATAGGATTTTAATTTGTGTTATAAGATTAGGGGTAATTTAGTAATTTTATAAAATATAAATTCCAAAAAAAATTTGTTATTATGCAACAAGTACAAACGTGACCCGTTAATTTTTGAACGGGTAGTGTAACATATAATATTAAATATTTTAGTGAATCTATAGTTTTTTAGAATGTGATCCCATTAAAAATTTTAAGTTCACATTTTAACTTAGATATGTTGCTGGTTCGCCGATAAAACGCACGTAAAGTGAAAGTAGAGGTCACATTTATTGGAAGTAGATGACCCCATACCCTTACACATGGTTCCGCCCCTATGAACAGAAATTGCACAAAATTCCATTAGAAGTGCAGCAATCAAAATGAGATAACTACTATTACTTGTGAAATTAATGTGGGATTGAAATAGGATCATCGGAAACATGAGTCGTCTATGGTCAAAGATAGTTGCCCGAGATAGAGTTGAACTTCTGATAATAAAACCATTAATAAACTTTTTAACAAGTTGGCATGGGACCATAACCCCGTGGACGAAAGTGAAAATAGTCCTGGTCGGGAAAGTACTAAACGTTTAGCATTCCTTTGTGTTTGGTGCTTATGAGGCTTTTATTTAGTCATATCAACATCTAAGGCATAATAAACATATGATGAGCCTAAACAAGAGATATTGAAAAACCTGATTGTATTAGTGATTTGATCATGTATAAATGGCATGTTATGGTTAAGAGACTCTTCAAAGATACCTATTTGAGAAAGCTTAAAGCAATAAAAGATATCAACAATATATATATATATATATTATATATATATATATATATTATATATATATATTATATATATATATATATAATATATATATATATATATATATATATATATATATATATATATAGATATATATATATATATATATCATATAAGCTAAATAATCATCATTTTAAAATCAATTAGAAACCACTCGTTCATAGCGCTTATGGAGCTACTGCCGAGGAACATATAGAGCCAAACCTATCTTCAGACTATAAATTAGAAACTTATAATTTTAATAGTCGAAAACCATATCATTAACCTCGTATATGTGTTTTTTTTTAAGAATCTTACTACTTTAATAAAAGGGTAAATAGGGATGTCACGTGTCAGCACCACAATCATTCTTATTAATTTTTTCCCGCCTCTCTCTCCTATTAAATAATTACCTTAACTACTAATATAATTATTTTAATACATTTTATATATAATAAATAAGAAAGAAATTTATTTATTAATATTATTTCTAAATAAATTGATATTTTTAATAAGTCAAATTTTTTAAAACAAAAAATAATATCATATCTTAAAATATATTATATTTTTTTTTTAAAATTTAAAAAGTTGATATCACTGTTTAATTATTTTTATACGGTTTGTTTTAGAATAAAATGTTTATTTAAAAAAAATTAAAAAGTTGATATCACTGTTTTATTATTTATAGTTTTTCTGATACGTAATTTCAATTATATCATATCTTAAAATATTATTATATAATTAATAAATTTATTATATCAATATTTTATTTATTTAACCCGTGTAATACACGAGTTTACTAAAACTAGTTATTATATATATAGTAGGAAGTAAAAGTGACTTTTACATGCCAAGTGTACGAATTAAGAAATAGGTTCAAATAGGAACTAATGTTTGTCTAAGTGTATTAGAAATGATTTTAACCACCTCAAAGCAGCTCAAACGAATTTTGATTGAACTCATTCAAGCGACGTTGAAATCGATTAGTCCTATGGTTGGATCTGTTTTTGATGATAAACCATTCTCTCTAACTAAAAGTTGGATTTTGCTAGTACAAACATACAACGTAAATTCGAAAAAGCAGTATAAAAATTCAATCAAACAACAAAAAATTCAATCAGACAACACAAATTTTAAAATAGATAATACAAAATTCAATCAAACAACATAAATTTCAATCATACAACACAAATTTTAAAATACACAATATGAAATTCATTCAAACAACATAAAATTCAATCATACAACAGAAATTTTAAAACATGCAACAAGAGTTTAAAAAAGATAACACATTTATAGACTCTATAGTCAAAAATTAGTTTTTAGGTTAACCTTCCCCATATAATAATTGTAAACATATTGTGTATTTATTTTATAACTAGGTTTTACTATTCATACGTTGGCGCGAGGGTTCAATATGTAAGCATAACGGTAATACCGTCATTCGCTGCTTCGTTGTTGTTTTGGTTCCTATAATTTATTATTTGTTACGGAGGGTGATAAAAATTAAAGATGTTATATACAAAAACCAAGGCCTTGTGGTCATAATGTGTGCATAAAAAATAAAGATGTTATACACAATTTTTATCCTCAACAAGGAAAAACCAATGTTACCAAATGAGAAAAAATAATGAACAAATAACAAAATTTCACGGTATAATGATCGTTTAGCTATTTTAAGATACCAAAGTTGGATAGTTGTGTGTTTGAAAGATAAGAATTATTAAGCATATCAATGTTAAACATATAACTCTGTATATAAAAACTAAAGATGTTATATACAAAAACCAATGCCTTCTAGTCATAATGTGTGCATAAAAATTAAAGATGTTATACACAATTTTTATCCTCAACGGGGAAAAACCAATGTTACCAAATGAGAAAAAACAAAGAACAAATAACAATTTCACGGTATAATGGTTGTTTAGCTATTTTAAGATACCAAAGTTGGATAACTGTGTGTTTGAAAGATAAGAATACAAATTAAGCATATCAATGTTAAACATACAACTCTCTATATAAAATTTAAAGACGTTATATACAAAAACCAAGGCCTTGTGGTTATAATGTGTGCATAAAAATTAAAGATGTTATACACAATTTTTATCCTCAACAGAGAAAAGCCAATGTTACCAAATGAGAGAAAACAATGAACAAATAACAATTTCACGGTATAATGATCGTTTAGCTATTTTAAGATACCAAAGTTGGATAATTGTGTGTTTGAAAGATTAGAATACAAATTAAGCATATCAATGTTGAACATACAACTCTGTATATAAAAATTAAAGATGTTATATACAAAAACCATGGCCTTGTGGTCATAATGTGTGCATAAAAATTAAAGATGTATACACAATTTTTATCCTCAACGGGGAAAAACCAATGTTACCAAATGAGAAAAAACAAAGAACAAATAACAATTTCACGGTATAATGGTTGTTTAGCTATTTTAAGATACCAAAGTTGGATAACTGTGTGTTTGAAAGATAAGAATACAAATTAAGCATATCAATGTTAAACATACAACTCTCTATATAAAATTTAAAGACGTTATATACAAAAACCAAGGCCTTGTGGTTATAATGTGTGCATAAAAATTAAAGATGTTATACACAATTTTTATCCTCAACAGAGAAAAGCCAATGTTACCAAATGAGAGAAAACAATGAACAAATAACAATTTCACGGTATAATGATCGTTTAGCTATTTTAAGATACCAAAGTTGGATAATTGTGTGTTTGAAAGATTAGAATACAAATTAAGCATATCAATGTTGAACATACAACTCTGTATATAAAAATTAAAGATGTTATATACAAAAACCATGGCCTTGTGGTCATAATGTGTGCATAAAAATTAAAGATGTTATACACAATTTTTATCCTGAACAGGGAAAAACCAATGTTACCAAATGAGAAAAAAACAATGAACAAATAACAATTTCACGGTATAATGATCGTTTAGCTATTTTAAGATACCAAAGTTAGATAACTGTGGGTTTGAAAGATAAAAATACAAATTAAGTATATCAATGTTAAGCATACAACTTAGTGTATAAAAATTAATATATCAATGTTAAACACACAGCTCAATAAGGCAACTGAAAAACTTAGAGTCAGTGTATTAAAAGGACGATATAAACATAGAAACTATTTACCGCATTATTACTTCTTAGTTAAGCCTAAGAAGTTAAAGAGTAACATAATCCACAAGAAATAAATGCATGGTCTTATCATATGTATCATAGTGCATGCATTTTCCTTTAAATGTCACATGAAATGAAACCATGTTAGCACTTAAAAAGAGAGTTTGAGATAACGCATTAACATCATATTGAAACAGTAAACTAGAATGAATGAAATGGCCAAACACAAAAGTTATCACAGTTCATTCAATTTTGACACCCCGAGCTTTATTTTCATCCCCAATTCCCATATAATTAAATGATGTAAAATAAATTATTACTTGAATTATGTGAAATATTTGAAATAGAATTAATTTAGTTAAAAGTTTAAGAACATTATGTGGTTTCGATGTATCGTAAAAAAGTTTAATTGAATGCTTTAATGTAAAATGGTTCAGTGATTTAAATTACAAGACCAAATGCTTCTGTGAGTTAATCAACATTTACGGATTGTTTTGGGATTGCTTATTTTTTTAAAAAGTTACTTTTAAAAAGTAACCTCATTTAACTTCTAAAAACAACTTTTCGACCCTTTAAAAACAATTTTTCAACCCTTTAAAAACAAATTTTCAACCATTTACTCAAACATACTTATTGACTTATTAACTTTTCAAATTTGGTTAAGAAGTTGATTTGCCAAACATGCACTTAACGCTACAATGCAAAATCGATTAAGTGTAAAAATTTATGCATCAAGGGCTCTCGAATGTCTTAAAATTGATTTAATCGGTGGCTGAAATTCGTGTTCTTGAAGTCAAGTTCTTAATATTAGACCGATTCAATCACAATCGATCTCTTAAATGGAGTTCTTGAGACTGAGTTTGTCAGAAAGAGTTCTTGAATTCAGAACATTTGCCCTTGACTTGAATACAACAGAGTCAACAAAATTATTATACAGTCCACATCTGTCGTAAAAGTACAACAAAACATTGTAAAGAAATACAGTTTAAGCCTCAATAAACCCTAAGTTAAACGGTTAAAGCCTCAATAAACCCTAAATTAAATCAATACCCACCACTGAAATATATACAAACGGTCTAATTTCAAAAAAGTGAAGAACAATTCAATGAATTTATCATTAAAATTCCAACAGGTTGGTTGTTTTGTTCTAGTTGAATGCAAAAATCCATTCTTGTGTCAATATTCATTTATGTAAGGCAATTGAGAGAGCTTTGTGAGCAATTTAGTTTCCATCAAAATGATAGGATGAATCTAAATTTCTAAATTAAACTGAAAACTACAATTCTAATCACATATCTGAAACATATCAGATCTGTTAGAAGCACAAAATAGAACTTTATAATGTTGAACTTCAATCTGTTACGATAAAAGAAGAGAGAAGAACAAATAAGGAAACTCAATTCATTTCATCGATGGTTCATTTCAATACACACGGATGCTTATAACGAACTCAATGTCAACGACTAATGACTTTCCGTTATACAATTGAACTATGACAACTAACCCCTTTCACTTACAACAATTGACAAGAAATACCCTTTCTATTCTTATTCAATTACAATATCATGACAATACTCCGCCCATATAAGATTCTTGTCCCAGTAGCGTCATGAATGGGCAAATTCGACCATTGAATCAAGAATTTCGCCACAGGTTTGTTACCCATGCGTGCGAGTTTGCGATCCAAAATACGGACTGGAACCAAAGCTGGAGTGGTGAAGGAAGGCAATGGAGTAATGGTGGTACATTGACCATGAGCACTTTTAAGTAATGAAACATGACATGGAATGTGTTATGAATATGAGCATCAGCCGGTAATTCCAACTGATAAGCGGCATGCCCGAATTTGGCTGAAATGCGAAAAGGACCAGAATATTTGGGAGAGAGCTTGGAATATTTGTGGCGACGAATAGCAGTCTGCACATAAGGATGTAACTTGAGGTAAACCCAATCACCAATTTCGAATGATCGCTCTGAACGATGAGCATCTGCAAATTGTTTCATTCGAATCTTCGCTCGATCAAGAGAAAGCTTAAGGCCTTGTAAAATAGTAGCTCGTTCCTGCAATAATTCTTTAGTTGCGATTGACTTTGAAGAATTAGGAACTACAATTGAATGCACCGGAGGATCAATTCCAAATAAAGCTTTGAAAGGAGGCATCTTGATGCCATACATCTTAAGTAAGTTTCAAGGCATCTATTGAGAACTTCTGTTCCATCCGTTTGTGGGTGGTAAGCTGTGGATAAATCTTGTTTTACACCCTGTAATCATAAGAATTCCTTCCACAAAGTACTCAAAAACAACGATTCACGATCGGATACAATGGATTGAGGACAACCATGAATCTTGAAGACATTATCCAACACTACCTGTGCCACTTTCAAAGCAGTGTAAGGATGTTTCAAGGGTAAAAAAATGCCCATATTTAGTGAATCTATCAACAATGTCTAAGATAGAATCAAATCCGTGTGATTTAGGTAATCCATCAATGAAGTCCATAGTGAAAATGGAATTGGGACTTGGAAGTGGACAAAGTAAACCGGGGGAAGCCACAGTTTCATATTTTACTTGCTGGCACACATCACAATTTCGTATGACAAATTTGATGTCTTTAGTAGCCCCTCGCCAATAAAACATAGATTTAAATCTATGTAAAGTAGCATGCACACCCGAATGACCAGATTGTGAAGAAGGGTGGCACCAAGCTAACAATTCCTGTCAAAGAATAGGATCATGAGGTATCCACAGCTTGTTCTTCCTTTTGAGTAATGAGCCATCCCATAAGAAATAAGGTATAGTCTCACCAGCCACCAATTTCTCTATCAATTCTTTAGAAATAGAATCAGATTGCCATGCAGCTTGAAGTTTATCGAACATTAATGGCTGATAAGTAGAGATAGCCAATGAAAATAAGGTTGATCCTTGTAATCGTGATAAGGCATCGGCTGCCCCATTCTCAACTCCTTTTTTATATACAATATCATAATCGTATCCCATTAGTTTTCTCAACCAAGGGTTCTGCAATGGGGTAGTGATTTTTTGTTCTAATAAATGCTTTAAACTCTTTTGATCAGTACGTATGGTGAAACGTTTAGTGATCAAATATTGGTGCCAATGTTTGACTGCCATGATAATGGCTAACAATTCTTTTTCATAGACAGATAAAGAAGCTTGTCTAGGAGAAAGAGCTTTGCTAAATACAGGTGCTTGAATTAATCCGATAAGCTCAATACAGGTGCTTGAATTAATGCAGACTTCAATTTATCAAAAGCTTCTTGAGCTTGACTTGACCACTTGAAAGCATCTTTTTTTAATAAGAAAGTTAATGGTTTAGCAAGCGATCCATAAGAAGAAATGAAACGTCTATAATAACCAGTTAACCCCAAAAACCACGTAATTGCTTCACATTAATAGGGCATGCCATTCTTTAATAGCTGCAATTTTTGATGGGTCAGTGGAAACTTCCGATTGAGAGATTACATGTCCCAAATACTCCACCTTCGAACCAGCAAAACTGCATTTAGATTTCTTTGCAAACAGGTGATGAGCTCTAAACAACTGCAGTACTTCACGTAGATAACTCAAATGTTGTTGCAAGTCTTTGTTGTATACTAGAATATCATCAAAGAAAATCAATACCTTCTTCCTCAAAAGATATTTGAATACAGAATTCATTAATCCTTGAAAGGTTGCTGGTGCATTCGTGAGTCCAAAAGGAAGAACTAAGAATTCAAACAACCCTTGGTGAGTTCGGAATGCTGTTTATGGATATCATCAATGTGCATACGAATTTGATGATAGCCCGACCTAAGATCCAGCTTAGAGAATACAGTTTCACCACCCAATTCCTCTAAAAGTTCTTCGATGATGGTATAGGGAAACGGTTCTTGATGGTATTATCGTTCAACTTTCGATAATCTATACAAAGCCTCCAAGTACCATATTTTTTCTTTACTAAAACCACTGGGGAAGCAAAAGAACTCGTGCCATCCCTGATAATGCCCATGTCTTTCATCTCTTGCACCATTTTTTAAATGATATCCTTCTGCCCCATAGGATAACGATAAGCTCTTTGATTAATAGAACAATGTTCATCAATCAATTGAATTTGATGATCGCATGAACGAGGAGGAGGTAAGCAATTAGGAGTATGAACAACATCATTAAATTCCAACAGAAGAGAATTAAGATCATTATTACCAACTTCGTCAAAAACTTGAGAATGGTGCTGGAATACCCCTTCTACATTTGTTTGTAAGTTGAATAATTGAGAGTGAATAGCTTGTTGAGTATTAACATTGAATTTAACTTTATAGCTGAACATAGGGAAATTCCTTTGTCGGAACTACTTTTTATCACAAAGATCTTATCATTTACCGAAAATTGCATGGTAAGATTCTTAAAGTTCCAAACAATGTCATTCAAGGTTTGCAACCATTGAATGCCCAATACTATAGAGATTATATGAAGAGGCTGAAGTAATCAAACACCCAAAGTCTTTCTGCATGCATGCACACAAGTACTGAAGAAAAATGCTTCGGAAGTTTCACACAAGCAATAGAAATATTCTAAGTGTGAAATCTTCCGAAACCAAGACCAATATCTTCTGAAGCCACAGATGAAGTCTTCCAAAGCTTCAGAGACAAAGTCTTCCGAAGCCAACACTTGAAGACAGATTTCTTCCGAAGAATTTTAACAACATTCTTTATCTGATGTACTTTTCTATAAAGCTGGACCCCTTTCCGCTGCAACTCTGTAAAGTCACAAACTTACATGAGTTGGTGAAAAGGTCCATGCTTTTGGCAACTGTACATTGAGGTCTTGAGTCTGTAACTTTCTACTTCATGTATTTTATCCTTTTTGTAATAAATAAGTATGTGTTAGGATCAGTGATCTACGTTTGATTGATTAGAGAGTATTGCAGCGGAAATCAACCAATGAATTAGACAATTCACAAGAATACAGTTGATATTCAACGTAAGAGCAAATGATTATAGAAAGAATTCTGCAAATCAAATATTTTATTCAATACGCGCTTTCGTGGTGGAAAAATGTCACACTTACAATCAGGTCAATCATCCCTTATATAAGAATGTCGTGGTGGAACATTCCTTATATAAGAGATATGACGTCTGCTAATGTCAATTGATAGTGACATCTAACAGAATTATTCAGACTACTGAAAGTTAACACAACTACTGAAGATGTCAAAACAGCTGACATCTTCTTACAAAAATACTAAGTGTTAACTATAACTACAACTACTGAAAAGAAACTACTGAAACTACAATGACTGAAGAACATGCTCTTCAGTCGTTTTACAGATACTGAAACATAAAAGAAAACTATTGAAAGGAAACCATCACAACAATTGAAGAATGCTTCTTCAGCTGTTGTAACAAACTCTGAAGGCTTCAGTACTGTACTTGAACTTCAGCTGTTGTCATCAGCTGATGTCTTCAGTCCTTGTACTTCAGTTGTTGATCTTCAGTACTTTAGTCTTCAGCTATTGATCTTCAGACTTTGGTCTTCAGCTGTTGAAGTCTTCAGTACTTTAGTCTTCAGCTGTTGATCTTCAGACTTTAGTCTTCAGCTGTTGAAGTCTTCAGTACTTTAGTCTTCAGCTGTTGAAGTCCTCAGACTTTGGTCTTCAGCTGTTGAAGTGTTCAGTACTTTAGTCTTCAGCTGTTGAAGTCCTCAGACTTTGGTCTTCAGCTGTTGAAGTGTTCAGTACTTTAGTCTTCAGCTGTTGAAGTCTTCAGACTTTGTCAAACAACTGATCAAGTCTTCAGCAGTTGTTGTGATGTCTGTGGGACTTAGAGGTTTTTCTGATCAGGCTCATTGGTTCTTTTGGTCCAACAAACTCCCCCTGAACCAATGCAACCAAAACCTCTAAACTTATTGAAGATGTCCCACTTATTATGGCAGAAAGGTTTGGTC
>CM046451.1:21517454-21718001 GCA_025506515.1 Flaveria trinervia
TGCCGACTCCTAGGAGCCGTATGCTTGTGCACTAGGGAACCAAATACACTTAGCTAATCATGCTTATTCACATGTTGTTCAGTCAAGGTTTGGTTGTAACTATGCATGTTCTATATACTTGCTTATTCTGTGACCATTGACTAGAATTGCCACATTTTTTTGGTATACTTATTGTACTTAAAACCATGAGAACCACCAACTTGTTAGTTGACCTTATTTTCAACATGTTTCAGGAAATGTGCAAGCTTAAAAGATGATTGAAGGAAATGCTTAAACTTAGGACATGGACTTAGACCTAATAAGAACTTTTGGGATTTCTTACTGTATTGTTTGTGTGATTTTGAGACATTGATGTATGTGGTGGTTGAAAACAATTAATTAATGGCATTTACATTTAATCATAGCGTTATGTGGTTGTGAACAATCTTAACCCTCACACTTCGACGTTTCCGCCGTCAAGGTTGGGGTGTGACAGGCTGTTCTAGCATTTTGGATGTGAGTTTGGCTTTAGATTGCTTGACTAGTTCAGTCCTGCTCCCAGCACCAGCTTTGTTTAAGGCTTCAATAACCAATCCTTTTGTGTATACTTCAGACGAACAGATCTTGGTGGTTATTGCCAAGATGCTGTCCCTGGACCATGCCTTGATTTCAATCAATGATCTACCAAGATACTTCCCTATGAACCTGATCATGATTTCTAGCCTTTCCCTTTCCAACACATCATAACTTGCCCATCTAGCTTGGATTTCTTCAATCTCCAGTCTTCTGATTTCCGAGTCAAGTTTTTCAGTGTCGTGACCTTGCCTAAACAACTAATCAATGATGTTATCCATTGATCGGCTGTGTTCGGCATCAGCCTTCTTCACCATTGTCTCCAAGTCAGTCTCCTTTTCATTCTTCCTTTTCTTGTATGTGACATGAAAGTCTTTAGTACTTTCAGTCACTTTCTCCATGTCAGCATCCTTCACCTTCTCCTTCTCAGTTTCTTCCTATCTGCTATCCTCTTTCTTTTTGCTTTCACTGACTGAATCTCCCCCTTTTTGGTTGCATTGGTTGCAAGGGTTTGATTGTCAGAAAGCCTTTTGCTCACAACATCCTCTATCAAGGGTTGTATAACTGAGGGAAGCCTCTCATCAATGGTTTTAAGCAGCATATCAGTGATAGTTGATGTGATGAGAGGTAAGGAATGTTGAGAGATAGCAGCTATTTGCTCAGGGGGTTCTGTCCCTGAGAAATAGTACCAGAAGCAGAGGCAGGTGGCTGAGTGTTTTGGAGTGGCTTTGTGTATGGGAGACCTTCAGAGGAAGGTGCCATCTGTGGGTTTTGAGGGGTAGATGGTCTTTGATCCTGAGAAATTTTGGCAAGCAGCTCTTTGAGTCTGCTCACCTCATCCTCGAGGATGGTGTTTTGGGCTAAAACATCATAAAAGAAGCCCAGGTCATCATCAGTATTTACTGAATCACCTGACCTCCTGATAGAATCAGGATGAACATGCTCTAAGTGTAGATCAGTAGTAGCATGTGCCCCTTGGTCATGGTACTGGGGACTTCCTGCCTCAAGACCATGTCCTTCATCGGCAGTTGACTCTGGTGAGGTCTTATGGATAGTACCAGATTCATCCTGATCATTTGCTGAAGCAGGAGAAGTGGCAGCCTCACCAGAAATTCGAATCTCCGTTTCTACACTTGGAGATTGAATATGGTAACCCCTGTGCTGTGGGGTGTCAGAAGCACTTTGGTCTTCCCCCTCAATGGTTGAGGCCATCCCAGTTTTGATTGGTATCTGGGGAGGAGGCAAGGAATGCAACTGAGTCAGCACTTTGGCAATTATTATGGTAGGACTTTGGGGGGCGGTTGCAGTGGGAGAGGGTGTGAAGGCAGTATGCACCCGGGGAGAGTGGTGCGTTTCAACGGAAACCTCCTCAAGTGAGTAAGGTTCCGGATGTATAGGTGCCCCAGAAGTGGTTGCTACAGGCTCCTGTTGAGAGGAAACCTGAGCGGTTGAGGGTGAGTGAGTACGTGTATCTACTAGGGGGTTATGACCAGTAGATATAACCTGCGTTTGTGTTGCAGGGGCATCCTCAGGGGACTCATTTCCCTGAGTAGCCTTTTTGGCTTTCTTGTGTTGGGTTTGGTGGGGACATTGGATTTGGAGGTGGTGGCTGTGGGTTCCAGCTGCGTGGGTTTTCGCAGTTTGGCAGCCAGTTTGAGTGACTGGTCTGAGTTATGCCTGGAGTATACTTCAAGCAATACAGCCGTGGCAGGGACTCCAAGGCCAACAAGTCCCTCAGCTTTCAGCTGGTTTACTATAATGGCCATTAGGAACCGAGGATATAATATCCATCGGTTAGCTATAGGCTTGGAGGCCATATCCTTGAGTTCAAGAAATAATATTTCAGAAAAATTTAAGCTTTGTTGGTCAAGGATAGAGAATAATACCTGCTGCCACCTCGTCGACATTTGATCCCAAGAAGAAGTCTTAGGAGCTAAGCATACATTCACCATATGAAAAATTAGTCGTTCCGCATCATGGAAATGCTTCTTCAGGATGGTAGAGGTGCTGAGGTTACCCTGGTATCCATGTTGGGCAAATGATAGATCAGTGGTGCCCTTTGGATACCCAGTGGGGAAACTGGCATCATCCAGTTGTAGGGTTTGGCGAAGGATTGCTGGAGTGATGACCACCTGACGGTTGTTGACGAACGACTGGAGAGAGTTGGTGTTATTCTCCCCAGTGATGAGGGTGACGTTCGTCCAGAACTGATGGAGGGATTCGGCATGAATGGTAGGATTTAGAAGGAAAGCCATTTTGTATGGAGAGTTGATTATTAGATCAATGGCATTATCAAACTTTGTCCAGAAGGGTGATTTGGTAAGGTAAGCAACACAGTTGTGTCGTGATTTAAGCTTCATGTTCGCCATTGATGTGATAGAAGGTTCTGAGTTTTTGAATGTTAGGTTTGAGATGATGAAGCTCTGTAAGATAAGGTATTTATAGGGTACGGGTTATAAAGCAACTGAAGGGTTTGGTATGAGTCATCAGTAGTTTTAAACGACTGATGACGTGGTATTAACCTTCAGAGGTTGAAACAACTGAAGTCTTGGTTTTAGGCATCAGTAGTTATAAAACTACTGAAGACCATGGTTTTAGCTTCAGATGTTGGAAACAACTGATAACTTGGTGTTAGTCATCAGTAGTTGTGAAACTACTGAAGACATGGTTTTGTCATCAGTTGTTTAAGATGAAGCAGCAGTTTTAGAAACACTGAAGAGAAAATTCTCATCAGTAGTTTTCGTCAATTCATAGCTTTTCAGCTGTTTCATACTGTCCTCAACACTTACTCATCAGTTTTTTGGCTGTTTTTCAGTTGTTTCATAGGACATCAGTACTTATCTGTTTGTACTTATATCAGTAGTTATGACTGTATCAGTTCTTGTAACAGAATCAGTACTTATTTGTGATATGGTTACAAATGATCATCAGTACTTATTTACTGAGATCATCAGTAGTTATCACTTATTCTAGCTGCAGCATACCAAGCCTTAACACTAGGTTTTGGAAAGTCGAACTATCCAAAGGCTTAGTAAAAATGTCTGCAAGCTCATCAGCACTAGGCACAAACTTTGGATCAATCAGACCTTTTTCAAAACAGTCCCTAATAAAATGATGTCTGATCTCTATATGTTTGGTCCTAGAGTGCTGGACAGGATTCTTGACAATGCAAAGAGCTGAAGCACTGTCCATTAATAATGGAGTCTTAGTCTCTGTAATGCCATAATCCAAAAGTTGGTTCTGAAGCCAGAGTACCTGAGAAGTACAGCTTGTAGCAGCAATGTACTCTGCTTCAGCAGTGGATGTAGCAACAGATGTTTGTTTCTTACTCTGCCAAGAAATCAAACAATTGCCTAGAAATTGACATCCACCAGAAGTTGACTTTCTGGTTAACTTACACCCTGCATAGTCACTATCAGAAAAAGCAACCAATTTGCAAGAGTGTCCAGTGGAATACCATAAACCTAGATATTGTGTACCTTGCAGATATCTAAAGATCCTTTTGACTGCAATCAAGTGAGACTCTTTAGGAGCAGCCTGAAATCTAGCACAAACACACGTTGCAAACATGATATCTGGTCTAGAAGCTGTTAAGTACATCAAGGACCCAATCATACATCTGTAAAGTGTTTCATCAACAGCTTTACCTTTCTGATCTGCATCTAGTTATGTGGTGTTGCACATGGGAGTAGAACAGGGCTTACAATTTTGTAAATCAAACTTATTCAAAAGATCTTTTGTATATTTAGACTGATGAATGAAAGTCCCATCAGCCTTTTGTTTGATTTGCAATCCTAGAAAGAACTGTAATTCTCCCATTGCACTCATTTCAAACTTCTTATGCATTAAATTAGTAAAGTCATCACACAACTGGGGATCAGAGGATGCAAAAATAATATCATCAACATAAATTTGAACAAGTAACTTATGCTGATCCACCTTCTTAATGAATAAAGTTTTATCTATGGAGCCTCTAGTGAAATTATTTTGAAGAAGAAAATTTGATAATGTCTCATACCAGGCTCTAGGAGCTTGTTTCAACCCATAAAGAGCCTTATCAAGCTTGTATACCCAATCTGGATGTTTATTATCCTCAAAACCTGGTGGTTGACACACATAAACCTCTTCTTTTATTTTACCATATAAAAATGCACTTTTAACATCCATTTGAAAAACTTTAAAATTGTGAAATGCAGCATAGGCTAAGAACAATCTAATTGCCTCCAGTCTGGCTACAGGGGCAAAGGTCTCATCATAATCAATACATTCTTCTTGTGAAAACCCCTGAACAACCAGTCTGGCCTTGTTCTTAACAATAAGCCCATTTTCATCTGTTTTGTTCCTAAACACCCATTTAGTGCCTATTGCACACTTACCTGGGGTAGAGGAACCAGTTCCCACACTTGCTGTTTCTTGAACTGAAGTAGCTCAAGCTGCATGGCTTCCACCCATCCATTGTCTCTCAAAGCAACATGATAGTTCTTTGGCTCTTGCTGACTGATGAAGAGAGCATATAAGCACAAGTTAGACAATTGACTTCTGGTTGAGACGCCAGCATTGATACCACCAATGATTTGAGACATGGGGTGATTCTTCAGCTCTTGGTGCATAATAAGATCAGTGCAAGTGTTTGTAGCCGGTTCAGCATCAGCAGATGTTGATTCAGATTCTTGAAACCAAGTATTAGATGGCAAATCAAATGATGTAGAGGAATCAGAAATCTCATCAGCATTTGTTGTGGATGGAGCTGCTGAAGGTACAGGAACATCAAGTTTAGCAGACTCAGGCAGTTGGTCACTGAACTTGAAAAGGTGAGTACTGATATCATCATCATCTTCAGTACCACCAGGTGGAAGACTTGCTGCAGAAGATGATTTATCCACATGATCTGCAACAGCTAGAGTTTGATAAGAAGCATATTGCAGTATGTCCAGATCAAACAACTCCACAGGGTTTTGTGGAATTTTATCCTTAGGAGATTCATTGAATTTCACATGCAAGGTTTCTTCAACTATCTTTGTTCTGCAGTTGAAGACTCTGTAAGCCTTGCAAGTGGATGAAT
This sequence comes from Flaveria trinervia, assembly GCA_025506515.1. Classification (NCBI taxonomy): domain Eukaryota; kingdom Viridiplantae; phylum Streptophyta; class Magnoliopsida; order Asterales; family Asteraceae; genus Flaveria; species Flaveria trinervia. The sequence continues at coordinate 21,523,069 of CM046451.1, forward strand.
AACCTATAAAATACCCTGCATCCACCTTAGGATCAAATTTGTGGAGTTGACCCTTGTGTTGAGAATGAAACAAGGACATCCAAAGGCTCTGAAGAATGAAATCAAAGGAGCCGAATGATGTAGAGCTTCATATGGAGTTTCATCAACCTCTGATTTACTAACACTCTATTCTGCACATAGCAAGCTGTATTGACAGCTTCAGCCCAAAAGGTCAAAGGCAAACCAGAGTCAGCCAACATGGACCTTGCAGCTTCAATTAAAGTCCTGTTCTTTCTCTCCACTACTCCATTTTGTTCTGGAGTCCTTGGGATGCTAAACTGCCTTTTGATTCCTTTTGAAAGATACGAATCATCTAGTGTATGGTTTCTGAATTCAGTACCATTATCACTCCTTATACACTTGACTGATAGGGAATACTGCTTCTCAACATACAACACAAAGTTTGTAATCTTCTGAGCAACCTCATCTTTTGAATGTAGAAAGAAAGTCCATACGAATCTGGAGTAATCATCCATAATTACCAGACAGTATTTCTTCTTTGCCATGCTCATCACTGTCACAGGACCAAATAGATCCATGTGCAGTAACTGCAAGCAGGCAGTGGACTTAGGTTCTTCAATGGGAGGGAATGAGACTTTGTGCTGTTTTCCTTTCAAATAGCAGTGCAGGCTTCATCACAGTGGAACTCCTTTATTGATAAACCTCTCACTAAACGATTGTGGATCAGCTGATTCATATTTCTGAGATTGACATGACCCAGCCTTCTATGCCATAGTTTAGATTCCTGAAGAGAGGCTTTGGAGAACAGGCATGGATGACCCTTCAAATCAATCTTCTTTGACAAATCCAAGGAATACACTCTTTCGATCCTGTTGGCCTTCGGGAGAGTATGTTCATCCATTACCTTGTCAATCAGCCTCAGAACTTGGGAAGACAGAATCCTGTAGTTCTGGCTTGTGAAAAGTGCAACATGCCCTTTATCACACATCTGACTGACACTCAGCAGATTATACTTGAGATTCTCCACATGGTTGACATCATCAAACCGGATTTGTCCATTAGACACATATCCTTTCCCAATGATGTAACCTCTAGCATCATTTCCAAATGAAACAAATCCCTTCTTTCCTTGAGAGTAGTCATAAAAGAGAAGCTGCTCCGTCATATGCATAGATCCTCCACTGTCCACATACCAGATGCTCCTTTGGCATGTTGAAGAACCCTGCATAAAAGAGAACTAGTTAGATTTTGAGACCAAACCTTTTTGGTTTTGGGTCTGTTTTCATCAACAGATGCAACCATAACTTGTTTCTTATGATTAACAGCTGATGAAGAGGGAGATGGTGCTAAAATGGATTCCTTGGATTTGGGCTTGGAATGCCTTTTCAGTGATTTGATCACAGGTGCATCTAGTTGGTTAACTCTCCCCAACAAATGCTGAACCATCATAACAAGTTGTGTCTGATTTGTAGCCAAAGCTTTCAGCTCTTGTGACATATAGTACTTGTCTTTGATGAGTTCCTGTGATCCACCACCATTCCTCCTTAAATTAACAGACTTAGTCTGATGTTTATCATGAGGAGCACCATCAGCTGTTCTGTGATGAACCTTATCCTTCTTTTTGGATTTGGTTGAAGGCTTGGGTTATCACAATGGAATGATTGCGGTACAAACTTGGTCTCAAACTCAGTTTTCATTTCATCCATCTGGATTTTAATGAGCTTATCTCTGTTGAGTTGGAACCCTTTCTGTACCAACATTCATCAGAAAGATGATTGAATTTACCACATATTTCACATGGCTTATTCTTCATCTTGGATTGATCAACTGCTGATGTGGAAACTACTGAAGGTGTGCTCTTCAGTACTTTCCTCCTTTCAGTAATTTTGTTCAGTACTGAAGAATCTGTAACAACTGAAGAGTTGTTCTTCAGCTGTTTTGTCAGCAGTTGTTAATCCATTTATTTCAGCTGATTTGAAATGCTTTTCAGTTGTTGTAACTTGCCCTTCAGTACTTAAGTTACTTTGAGGGACAACATCTGAAATACTCAGCTTCATGTGCTTATCAGTAGTTAACCCATCAGCCAATTGACTTGCTGAGGTATCAGCCCTTATTTCATCTTGTGATTTGGGAGATCACTTGTGGATGATGCACATGATATGTGGTTTGGAGATTGCTTTCACTTCAGATTTTACTATTGGTTTTGGAGTAAAATCTGTTGGAGGTGCAATATGGTTGTGAACCAATCCAAACTTCACATTCGAAGCAGATTGCTTACTGAGCAGCATTTCAAATCCCTTGCAGGATGACACCCAGTGGTCAAACTCAACTTGGGTAACTGCAAGTTTTTCTTTGAGTTCCTTATGGTTCTCAAGAATGACCTCTAGCTTAGCCTTTTCATCATTTAATTGGCATTTAGCTTATAAATCTCATCATCTTTGTCCTTAAGGACAGACTCATATTCAGCTTTTCTTTTGGAAATAGTTTGCTCAAGCTCTAGATTTTGATTAATTACAGTTACATTTGCTTCTCTAATAGAGACAAATGCATCTATGCAAGATTTAGAGTAAAGCTGGCCTTAGCCTCAGAGGATACCTGGGTTACCTGTGAAGAAGATGCATTGGAGCATGAACTCTCAGTAGATTCCAGGGCCATGAGAGCTAGATTCCCAAAAGGATGTTCACCACCATGTTGCCCATCACCCGCAAATATTGCTCAGTACCAGAGAGATCATCTGGTAAACTGCTCCAGTCAACATTACTAGGGGTGAAAAAGCTGTGATGAGGTTGTGATTGAGATGGTAGAGGCTCAGGTAATGTTGTGGTTGTTGTGCAGTAGGAACTTGAACTGGATTTGGCTGAGGCATGTAATAGCAGGAATACAGATATGACATTCGACACTGCAGGGACAAAATATGCAGGCGAAACAGGTTGTGAATGATGACCAGAACTAGCAGGATGTTGCCCCCTTTTGTGTGGACTAGTGCTTGGAAAAGTCACAAGGGTGCAGAGGAGTTAGATCCAGATGATATACACTCTCTGCAAAGTGTCAAGCCTTTGGCATTTGGTGACACCAACTTACTCTTGTCAAAACTAACTTTGGTTTTGCCAGAGAGTCCTGGAAATTTTCTGCCAGTCTTGTAGAAATTCTGAGATCTGATATTAATCAAGGCCATTTGGCTCAGAATATCCATCTCTTCTAGATCATCATAAGCTATTCCTTTCAAATCATCCATGATAAAACATAAATTGTCACTATTACAGCCTGAGTGACTATCAACACCAACGAATGATGATCTGAACTGTTTGAAGAGAAATCTATATGCTCATCATAATTACTTTCAGATGTAGCATATTCTGACTCATGACCAACCAAGGCAGTGTTCCCTAGTACAAAGTCATCAGTGAGCTTTCCTGATGATGCCAGTTTCCTTTTCTGCTCTGTCTCTCTCTCAAATGTAAGCATTTTCCCATGAAGTTGGATGAGAGATAGTTTATCCAGATTTGCACTGGAGCGTAGGACAATAGTGTATGTGTCCCATCTCTCAGGCAGTGATCTAAGGAATCTGTTGTTCATCTGGTGTCAGGACCTGGTTTTGACCTAAATACCTAGAGATAACGTGTAAACTAGATCAAATAGTGCGGAATCCTATTTGATTGGCGATCCAATCAGTGAGAACACACGAAGAATCAATCAAGATTGAAACTAACGTTAGAAATCGATTGGGAATCGATCTAATGTGTTCTATGAACTTGGAGAACGAATTGAGAGGTTTCTGGACGGCTAGGGTACGTCTGGAATCGTATTGATTGAGAGTCTCTTTTTCACGAATTGAGTTGTATTTATAGGTTGGTATTATTCAATCGTGCGACTGAACCATGTGGTTGATTCATTCGTACGACTGAGTGTTCAGTCGTGCGACTGAGCCAATCTTATGTTACAATCGTACGACTGATGCAGTCTCCTGGTTCAATCGTGCGACTGAGTCAATCGTGTGAAGTTATTCATGCGTATGGTTCATTCGCATGAGCCATTCGCATGAGAACTTCATTAAGCTAAGTTTGAATGTTTTAATTAATATAACATAATGTGCAACCATTCAAACAATCATAAACCTAATCAATTCAATCACGACTCATTAATGAAATATTAAACATCACAAGTAACAAACAATTTATGTCATTTCATTAATCAATACAAATTACATCATACTCAGACAGACAAGATTCATTACATTTCAAATCATGATCTAGGGACATACATGCATCAACAAACTCCCCCTTGGACCTAGATCTATCTAATCTCTTGTCTTCTGCATAACCTCCTTATACTTCTTGTACTTCTCCTCCTTAGTGACTCCTGCGTGAATCTCAAACGCAAAACACAGTCATATAACGTTTTGGAACTGGAGGGCTTGTACAATGTCTTGTGTGTCATAGAACAGTGGCCACTTGTATAATGTATAGACATCATTAGCAGACAAGTTGGTTAGCCACATCAGGTCGAATACCCTGATAGTATCCATTTGGCCCTCTTTATTCAGAACTATGACAGCTTTAGCAGTTCTCCAATCATAGTACCACCATTTGAAGTGTGGAGTGAAGTCCTGTGGCATTTCCCTGAGAGGGATTCTCGACATAGTGCGCGGAGGACTCCACTTCAACACAATCTTGGGCTTGCCAGTACTGGCATCAACCTCAGACCTTCTTATATACCTCGTAGGCTGTTGTGGTCTGAAGTTAACCCATCTGGTGTGGTACTCCTTCTTCAGGCAGCCTCGAACCAGCCTAACATTTTTTGTGGGTCAGCATACAACAACTTTAGCTTAGCCAGCTGGTTGAGCTCAAAACCAGGTAGAGTCTTCAGATCATATGGAAATCTGAAGTACTCTATGCCCTGTTCCCTCTTAACTGCATACGCGTTAAGGTCATCAAAATAAGCCCATGCTATAATCCTGCCTGACACCTTATAGTGTTTCTTCACTCTGTAGAGCTTGGTGTAGGCATCTTTCTTTGGTGCAGCACGTTGGGCTTTAACTTCTTCAAAACAGGCAGCCCACTCAGCCTTCGAATGTCTACGTCATCATTTGGGACTTGTTATTAAAACTTTTTGATGCTTAAATTCTTGGTGTTCATCCAGAGTCGTTAGCAACTTAAGGAAATCATACTGGAACTCTTAGATTTTCACATTGATTTGAACTCTTGAGAATGTAGCCACTAAGATTGTCAGTATGTTTGTCCACTTAAATCCATACACAGACTTTTGATGCAGACTGGTGACTGATTTAGGTTTAATTATTTCAACTAACATTTGTGGATCCCACACTTATATGGTAATCAACATTCCTCAGAAGCTTTTGAGCGGTCTACGGGTATTATTACAAGAAGAGACTATTCTTAGAGCTTTCAAAGAGAAACCTGTCCTCAGGTGTGCCATCGCACAGTAAAGAGGCGGCAAACAACAATGAATTCTAGAATATCTAGGTTATGCTTATCCTCAGGTCAGTGCCATCGCACAGCAGAGAGGCACACAACCTATCTCCTTGTTAGAGCAGCTTATTTTATTTTACACAATGTGCACCAACAACATAAGTCATTAGCTTTATTGCATTTGTCTTTCATTTTTTCTTGCTTTGCTCTAATTATGGTCATCCGCACACATTTGTGGCATTTAAATGCTCATTACCCCTTATTGAAATATATTTGATTGTGTTAACCAGTGATAAGATGGAAGCCCACAGTCAGTTGAACAACTTAGTTTGATCTTGAGATCACCAATCAGGTCTAATAGTCTATTGTGTTGAATCTACCAACATATCATTTGTGGTCTAGCAGCCTCTAAGTCTACTTTTTTTGTGTCACCTTAGGAGTTGCCAGTTTTCTATCATCTTCCCTTTTTATATTGCTTAGACTACACAGACTTATACTTTGAACTTTTGCATCTTTTCAAAACTTAAATTTTTTAAAGTCCCTCTTGATTTGTTCCTGTGTACTATCATTTTCCAAAGGTATTGAATCGGTATCACAGACACAATCTACCTTATTTCAGCTAGTTACTCCTTCTCCCTCATTTTTTTTAATGTTAACTTGCTGACATATTCTCCCCCTAAAATACTAAAATCATTTCTGGTTTAATTATTTTTGGATTTTAATAAACAGCAAAATAACATGAGTTTAAATATAACAGACGAAAATAAAACAGATAACATAAAATAAAATAAACTTTAACTAAACTACATCGGACTACACATTATTATCATCAGGAATTACCTCACTTTTCTTTTTAACGTCGTTGACCTCTAGCAAATATTGAAAACGTGGTTTATCAAAGGCTTTAGTATAGAGGTCAGCGCGTTGAAAATCAGTATTAATTTTAACCACATCAATTAAGTTCTTTTCAAAACAGTCTCTTATGAAGTGGTATTTAATACCGATGTGTTTGGTCTTAGGATGTTGAACCGGATTTTTAGTTACTGCAATTGCAGCAGAGTTATCAACAAAAATAGGAGTAGATGAGAATTTTAAACCGTAATCCTGCATTTGCTGTTGAATCCAAATGATTTGTGAACAGCAACTTGCAGCAGCAACATATTCGGCTTCACAGGTTGACAATGCAACCGATGTCTGCTTCTTACACTGCCAGGTAACTAATCTTCTCCCAAAGAATTGACACCCGCTGATGTAGACTTGTAGTTCATCTTGCATTCCCCTTAATCCGAGTCACTATACGTGGTAAGCTCAAAGTCATCATCATGAGGATACCACAATCCAAGTGTGGGTGTACCCTTCAGATAACGAAAAATCCTCTTGACCCCGATCAGATGGTTGACCTTTGGTTTAGCCTGATATCTAGAACATAGACATGTAGCATACATAATATCAGGTCTTGAGGCAGTGAGATACATGAGGGATCCAATCATTACTCGGTACATAGTGGCATCTATAAGATCTTCATTCTCATCAGGTGCTATATCATGATTCGTAGCAAGTGGAGTCCCAGCAGCAGAAGCATTCTCCATGTCAAAGCGACTAAGAATGTCTCCTACATACTTGGTCTGATGTAGAAAGATCCCATTAGGTGTTTGATCCACCTGTAACCCGAGAAAGAACTTCATTTCCCCATAGCACTCATCTCAAACTCTTTCTTCATCACTGCTTCAAACTCTTTGCATAACTCTTCGTTCTTTGACCCGAAGATTATGTCATCAACATATATCTGTACAAGCAGTAGGTCACCATCCTTTTCTTTAATAAACAGTGTACAGTCAATGACTCCCCTGCGAAGGCGTGTTTCACAAGATGAGTCGAGAGTTTCTCATACCAAGCTCGAGGAGCTTGATGAAGCCCATATAAAGCTTTGTCGAGCTTGTAAACTCTATCCCGATGATAAGGGTCTTCAAATCCCTCGGGTTGACTTACATAGACTGTCTCCCTGATTTCCCTATGAAGGAATGCACTCTTCACATCTAATTGGTAGACCCATAATCTTCATGTACGATGCATAGGCAAGGAAGATACGAATAGCTTCCATCCTTGCCACGGGTGCAAACACCTCATTATAGTCAATCCCCTCGACCTGGCTAAAACCTTGAACCACCAGTCGAGCTTTGTTCCTGATAATGACTCCTTGGTCATCCTTCTTGCATTTTAGTACCCATTTGGTGCCAATGACTTTAGCACCTTTAGGTCTATCAACCAGAGTCCATACACCTAACTTCTTAAACTGCAGAAGTTCTTCTTGCATGGCACTCACCCACGCCTCATCATTTAGTGCTTCACTGACATATTTTGGCTCACCTGCGAAACAAAACATCGATATGCACCATCATGAATGTAACCTTTCTCTATAACTGAGGCGTAATCAGCTGAGTATAGCTGATTTCGGGTTTGTACTCCTGATCTGACATCCCCAATAACATTGTCAAGGGGATGATAGACATTTAGTCGTGATCCTGGAGTAGTAGGAACAACCACCTTAGAACCGAGATTGTGAACATTTTGTTCTGCATCTGAGGAAGATGGAGTTTGAGGTTCCGAAGTCGAAGGCGCATCACTCATGGATGCTTGTGGACTTTCAGGAACTGGAACCTGTTCCTCATGACTGTTCTGGTCATCTGCTTCAGTTTCATCTTCAGAGGAGGAGTCACTCTCATCGACTACCCCCCTGACTGAGTAGATGATTCTCCCTGTGTGACTAGATGGTGTATTTAGAATATCATACATCATCCTAGTAGCTAACTCATCCTCCGAGGGAGAGAAAGGGATGTTGAAGGACTTGAAGAATCCATCATAATCGAAGAAGTATGCAGGTCCTTTGCCTGTAGGTGGTGTGGTATATCTCTGAACGTCGACATTACACCACACTTCTACAAGACCCGTTGAGTTATTGTAACTCGCTTGTTCGGTATGTTGTATCCTAGAAAAATTCCTTCATCGGCCTTCTCGCTGAATTTGCCTTCTTGTGTCTTCTTCAAAAGTGTACACGGCGCGCCAAAAGGTTCAAGATACTCCAAATTCGGTTTGCGTCTTGTAGTAGCTCATAACATGTCTTTCCGTGGCCCTTGACTATTAGGACTCGATTCAGTGTATAACACGCATTTGCCACCGCCTCATTCCAGAATTGGATAGGTAGTTTCGAGTCTGCCAGCATAGTTCGTGTTGTCTCTATCAAACTCATGTTCTTTCTCTCAACAACGCCATTCATCTGAGGTGTGTAAGCAGAAGTGAATTGATGCACAATTCCCTTTTCCTTGCAGTATGCCTCCATCCCCTGATTCTTGAATTCTGTCCCGTTGTCTGAGCGTACTTGTCTAACCTTTAGCTTGTAGAGAGATTCCAGTGTGGTTACTAATTCCTTGAATGTCTCCAATGTTTCTGATTTGGATTTCAAAGACATTACCCAAGTGAACCTTGAGTAGTCATCAGTGACCACAAAACAGTACACGTCGCCTGCAATGCTCCTTGTACTAACTGGACCAAACAGATCCATGTGAAGAAGCTCAAGAGGAAGTTCTATTGAATGAACTTTCTTTTCCTTATGAGACTTCTTTGTCTGTTTGCCTTTCTTGCAAGCTACACAAAAGTCAAGAAGTTGGAAGTTCTTGACATTTACTCCTCTCACTAAATCCTTCTGAATCAATGATTCATCTTCCTTTGACTGATGTGTCCCATTCTCCTATGCCAGGAGATTGAATCCTTCGCAGTAGCTTTAGATAGAAAGCACTGAACCTCATGATCCGTTGTAGCAGCTGTTGACAGATCCAAGACATAGAGGTCTTTATATCTTGAAGCAGTCATCAGAACTTGGTCCTCAGGGATCATATATTCTTTCTTCAGCACGTAACACTTCTTGTTGTTGAAGGTGACTTTAAATCCTTTATCACAGATTTGGGAAACAGAAAGTAAGTTGTTCTGAAGTTGTTGAACATAGTTCACCTTATCAAACTTAACTTTCTGATTTCCCACTTCTCCCTGAGCTGTGATATAGCCTCCTTTGTTTCCTGCAAAGGAAACATGCCCTCCTTTTATTTGTTTGACGTTTGATAAAAGGACTCTATTTCCTGTCATGTGCCTCGATGCTCCGCTGTCTATAATCCACGTGTTAGTCTCAGCACTGTATCGAACACCCTGCACATACAAAGTAAATGAATTAGTTTAGGTTAGGAACCCAAGCTTTTACTGTCTTGGGTTTCCCAGAGGCATCACACATCATAAACTTCACCCATTGACCCTTAGAGGGTGAGGGTAGCTCAGGTTCCTTCTTGTCATCAGTATCAGACACGTAGGTTGACTTCTTTCCATAAGCCAGATTTGTGCAATGCCTGTTTATGATAAACAGTCGTCTGGCTTACAGGTTGGACTTTAGGTTCACTAGCTCTTCTAGGTGGAGTTAGAGAACTCCTTTTAGAAGACCTAGGTCTAGAGTCCTGAAGATCAATCTTCTTCCTAGGTGTCTGATAGAAAGGACAATAGGAAGCAATGTGTCCACATTCTCCATAGTTGTAGCATGACCTGCTATCAACTTTATGAGTAGACTTTCTTTGTGGAGAAGTGCGTGACACTCTAGTAACATCAATCACTTTAGGTTTTGACTCTTGTATGTTTGATGTTTTCTCTGTTTAACAAAATTTACTGTTTTAACCTGTTTAACATGTTCCACTTTTTGGTTAACTGGTTTTTGACTTGAAGCATGTGAAAAAGTAACATTTGAAGTCCTTTTAGGTTCTGATTTGACTCTGTTTGACCCTGACTTTAAGTTAACTTTTTCAAATTCATTTTCCATATTAACACAAGGCAATTTACCCTTTGCCTTTGAAGAGGCCTCCTTTTGTTTCTGTCCAGATTCAGTAGATGACATAAGGTGACTGGATCAGTAACAAGAGGAGTAGTCACCACATGATCTTTGATGGGGTTATTATTTACTGGTCTAGACTTAGTGTTCATCAAGGTCTCAGGTGGTGGTGGAACACTTTGTAGCCTAATCCCTCCCTGTTATTCCTTTCTCTCACTAAGTGTTGAACTATGTGTGAAGAACTAGTCCAACTATGCAGTTTCTGTTTTAATGAATTAACTTCTACTTCTAGAACTGCCTTTTGCTTCTTAGTTTCTTCTAGGGAGTTTAGATAGTACCTAATGTCATTTGCTTGGTTAAAGGCCACTACTTCGGTTTCCCTAAGTTGTTTAGTCAATAGGTCTATCTTTTCTTTATAACTATGCTCATTTTGTTTTAGAACTCTATTAGCCTCAGTGCACAGTCGTAAATCTTTTACTAAGTTATCATTATGATCTAATAACCTAGCAAATTTTTCATCTATGCTATTCCTAAAAGTATCACAATCAGAACAAGCATTATTATTAAACATTTGGTCAGTACTACTTACCTGAGTTGGTTCAGAAGAGTTAGCCATCAGTGCAGCATCAGATGTCTCTGGTTCTGGTGATTCTGACTTTTCTGTCTCTGACGTGGAAATCTCCTCATTTGGCTTGTAACTGATCTCGGCTGCAGTTGTTTCTTCACTATGTGACATTGCTATCTCAACTGCTAGATCACCTTCACTCGCAGAATCATCATTAATATCCTCAACACTGGCAATGTTAGATTCTCCTGGTGAGACAAACCAAAAACTCAAATCCTGTCCTTCATCATCATGAGCAGTCAAGGCTTTTGGATCCTTGTTTGATGAAGTAGAACTGGAGGCTTGCTTGTCTTGGCGAGTAAAGACGAGAACGGGTTCCCATTACCCGTCTTCTTTGGCTTGACACATTCTCTTTTGAAGTGCCCCTTCTCTCCACAGTTGAAGCAGGTCACTTTGCTCTTGTCAAAGCCAAATGTGGTATCCTTAGTAGCTATCAAGTTCTGTCCAGTCTTCTTAACAAACTTCTTCGCCCTTCGGACAACGCTAGCTAAGGCCCACATTATATCCATCCTCTCAAGCTCCATTTCATCCACCTGCTCGTAGTCCTCATTGCCAGATGGCAGTTTCCAATCTTCCCGGCAACAAGTCCATCATATGAATGAACCACTGCTGCTAAAAGATCCATATGCTCTCGAGCTACTTCTACGGTCACATTACCGAGGTTCTCGATCTTCAGTTTGGTAGCACTTGCTTCTGATCCAATATAATGGGTACATGACGACCCAGACGTGTCTGATCCAGAAGGAGAAGCATGTGAAGGACCTGACGAGCTAGACACAAAAGCAGTCTGGAGTGGTGCTCCAGATGTCTTAGCTTGAGGCATGGCGTTGTATAAAGCTGGGTTTTGTGTGTACGAAGACTTCTGAGCTCTATACTTCATCCTTAGTGCCTCTTCTCGCAACTTAAGAATGAAGTCATTTATATCCAGCTTTACAAGCATTCCATTCTATCTCAGGTTAGACACGAATGTAGCCCACTTATCAGGCAATCCGTCTGCGAAGTTGCTTACTTTCTCTTCCATAGTCGTTTCCACTCCATGTGTATGCAATTCGCTCATCAAGTGGTAGAATCTGTCTATTACTTCGTCTAAACTTTCATTACCAATCGATGAGAAGTTATCGAATTCCTTCTTTAACTCCTTTGCCTTGATTGCCTTCAATGACGCATTCCCATCATATCTCTTCTCTAGCTCATCCCACAGTTTCTTGGACTGCTTGTTCTCTGAATACTGGTGGAATATGTCTTTGGGGATAGACTGAGTGATCAATGCATAAACTCTTTTCTCTGCATTGTACTTTATTTTCTGTGCGTCTGTCATCCCGCTTAACATTAGCTTAACTCCATCAGCTCCCACCGGTGTACTATAACTGATCTCAATGGCTTCCCACAGATTAGGATCTACTCCATTAAGGTAGATCTCAAAACGTTGTTTCCAGTGGGGAAACTCATCTAAAGTCAAAAGCTTTGGTGGTTTATTGTGATTACCCACCTCACTCTCAAGCAACAGCAGGTTCTGTATCCTTGAGTCCTTCCCAGCAGTAAAGACTGACATCTGATCTTCCATGACTAATAAACTTAGAATCTAATCAAACAAACTTTCACTGATGCGACTGAAGGATGCGAATGATCTAATCGTGCGTATGAACTCTGCGACTGGTTCAATCGTGCGGCTGAACTGGGCGATTGGTTCAGTCGTGCGAATGAATCTGGTGCGTATGAGCTATGCGAACGAACGGTTCAGTCGGCCGAATGAGGGTGCGACTATGTCCAATCATGCGTATGAGCAATGCGAATGGAGTCCAGTCGTGCGAATGAGTCACTCGTGCGACTGAAGCTGCTGTTTTGCGAAAATTTCTAGGTTTGACGGGTTTCAGCCGTAAAGATTCGAAATTTCACAAGTTCTAATCGCCTAAGTCCGTAGAAACCAAACTTCGATGAGCAGGGAACTTCCAAGATCACTTTTGATGCCAAAGATTGCGTTTTTAGTGCAAAAACACAAACTTTTATGCAATCTTGATTGAATCAACATGTAATCAAGAGTCAAAGCTCTGATACCACTTGTCAGGACCTGGTATTTGACCGAAATACCTAGAGATTAACGTGTAAACCAGATCAAATAGTGCGGAATCCTATTTTATTGGCGATCCAATCAGTGAGAACACACGAGGAATCAATCAAGAATTGAAACTAACGTTAGAAATCGATTGGGAATCGATCTAATGTGTTCTATGAACTTGGAGAACAAATTGAGAGGTTTCTGGACGGCTAGGGTACGTCTGGAATCGTAATTGATTGAGAGTCACTCTTTTTCACGAATTGAGTTGTATTTATAGGTTGGTATTATTCAATCGTGCGACTGAACCATGCGGTTGATTCATTCGTACGACTGAGTGTTCAGTCGTGCGACTGAGCCAATCTTATGTTACAATCGTATGACTGATCCAGTCTCCTGGTTCAGTCGTGCAACTGAGTCAATCGTGTGAAGTTATTCATGCGTATGGTTCATTCGCATGAGCCATTCGCATGAGAACTTCATTAAGTTAAGTTTGAATGTTTTAATTAATATAACATAATGTGCAACCATTCAAACAATCATAAACCCAATCAATTCAATCACGACTCATTAATTAAATATTAAACATCACAAGTAACAAACAATTTATGTCATTTCATTAATCAATACAAATTACATCATACTCAGACAGACAAGATTCATTACATTTCAAATCATGATCTAGGGACATACATGCATCAACATCTGGCTATTGGTATATTCATGTTTGACCATTTTTAGCTCAGAGATCAAACTGGAAAAATGCTCAAACTGTTGAGTTAGTGTCTCACCCTTCTTGTGAGAGAATGTTTCATATTGTTGGGCAAGGATTTCTCTGTTGTTGCTAAGACCTCATCAGTTCCATCGAATTGTTCCTTCAGTGCATTCCAGAGGTCATGAGCAGTTTCATGATGCATAAGCCCTGAATAGATTTCATTCGGCAGTGCCATGGCCAGAATTCCATGGGCTTTAGCATCAATCTCAAATAGTTTCCGATCTTCATCTGAGTATTATTCCTTCTTCTTCGGAACATTTGATTGGTTTCCGGATTGTTCACCATAGGCTTATGTGGACCATGTACCACCGATGTCCAACAACCTGAACTGTTAACAGACAGGTGATGAAGCATTCTTCGTTGCCATATGTTATACTCAGTCCTAACCAGCATCAGAGGCTTGGTTGAAGAACCGGTATTGTGAGGGTCATTAGAAGGAGTAGTCATTCTCAGATTCAACCAAAATCAATTAAGTTTTAACAGATTTAGAACATAACACAACAAACCAAATTGAACCACGAGAAAACAAAAAGCAATAAAACGAAAGTAGCAGAAATTCAATCGAACTATAACCAATTCTTGCAAATATGCTAATTCAATCAAATGCAGATATCGATTAGCAGTTTCAATGATCAATTGTTAGATAGATCAAAGATTAACCTGCTTTGATACCAATTGTTTTGTTGGACCAAAAGAACCAATGAGCCTGATCAGAAAAACCTCTAAGTCCCACAGACATCACAACAACTGCTGAAGACTTGATCAGCTGTTTGACAAAGTCTGAAGACTTCAACAGCTGAAGACTAAAGTACTGAACACTTCAACAGCTGAAGACCAAAGTCTGAGGACTTCAACAGCTGAAGACTAAAGTACTGAAGACTTCAACAGCTGAAGACCAAAGTCTGAAGATCAACAGCTGAAGACTAAAGTACTGAAGACTTCAACAGGTGAAGACCAAAGTCTGAAGAACAACAGCTGAAGACTAAAGTACTAAAGATCAATAGCTGAAGTACAAAGACTGAAGACATCAGCTGATGACAACAACTGAAGTTCAAGTACAAGTACTGAAGCCTTCAGAGTTTGTTACAACAGCTGAAGAAGCATTCTTTAGTTGTTGTGATGGTTTCCTTTCAGTAGTTTTCTTTTATGTTTCAGTATCTGTAAAACGACTGAAGAGCATGTTCTTCAGTCGTTGTAGTTTCAGTAGTTTCTTTTTAGTAGTTGTAGTGATAGTTAACACTTAGTATTTTTTTAAGAAGATGTCAGCTGTTTTGACATCTTCAGTAGTTGTGTTAACTTTCAGTACTCTGAATAATTCTGTTAGATGTCACTATCAATTGACATCAGCAGACGTCACATCTCCTATATAAGGAATGTTCCACCACGACATTCTTATATAAGGGATGATTGACCTGATTGTAAGTGTGACATTTTGCCACCACGAAAGCGCGTATTGAATGAAATATTTGATTTGCAGAATTCTTTCTATAATCGTTTGCTCTTACTTTAAATATCAACTGTATTCTTGTGAATTGTCTAATTCATTGGTTGATTTCCGCTGCAATACTCTCTAATCAATCAAACGTAGATCACTGATCCTAACAGTATGTGAGCTATGGCATGTCATAGTCACCAGTCAAAAGACAATTGCCTTTTGACACTACAATTGATTTTGTTTTGTGTCTAGTCAATTGTATCCAGCTGGCCTTCAAAGTATGGCCGGCTGTAGGATGTAGTATAAGTATCTCATGTTCTTGTAACTTTCTTTTATGCTTTGTAACACTTGTAATAGAACATTGAGAAAACAATATACTGCAATCTTGAAAACCATCTCTTTGTGTATCTTGCTCTTTGTTTTGTCTCTTAATTACTTGTGTTCTTAGTGTCTTTACTTGTGGTTAATCTAGTTCACTGTTTGATTAAGTTAAGTTACTCTCCTCTTTGTGTTGTTGTGTTGTAAGTGACCACCCTTCACCGGTCTTGCATTTAGTATTAGAGCTTTCTAGGCTCTTGATATAAGATCTCACCATCTTAAGATCCCTCACACATGCAAATACTCAACTTATCAAATGGCAGCCATTTCCAAAACTGATATGGAAACTGGAACCATGAACAAGTCCCCATTGATCACTCTTGATGACTTTGACACCTGGTTCCTGAGAATGGAAGGTTTCATCAGGTCTCTAGACTCAAGAATGTGGGAGTCTGTTTAGAATGGACCTTACATACCAAGCACCTCTTCTGCTACTGGTGGTGGTATGATCCCCAAGGCTGTGGCAAACTACTTAGATGAAGACATGAAGAGAGTAGAGATTGATAGAAAAGCCATGACAACCCTTCAGACTGCTCTTCCAAACTCTATATATAGAGGTTTCAAGAAATGCAAAACAGCTAAGCAGTTGTAGGATGCATTGAAACTGATGTATAAGGGTTCCTCTGAAGCTAAGGAGAACAAGAAGGATCATCTGAAGTAGCAGTTTGAACACTTCACCTTCAAAGCAGGTGAAACCATGACTCAGTAATACTTTAGGTATGTTGAGATTGTGGATACCCTTGTGGACGGGGGAGTTGCTCTTGAAAACAGAGACACTGTAAAGACGTTCATGTCCCCACTTCCTAGGCAACGGACACACTACTGTGTGGTTATCAAGAGAACTGTGAACTTGAAAACTCTTACTCTGACAGAGTTGTATGGGATTCTTAGTGGCTACCAGATAGAGATGAACATGCAAGGTTCATCTGGTAACTCCAACAATCAAATAGGTTCAGCCTTCATGTGGTTGAAAGGGATAGCATAGAACCCCAACATCATATCATATGCTACCCTGACAACTCACCAAAGGGTCCTTTCATCACTTTCCTAGAGACACAAAGGAGAACTACTCTCAAGGAAGCCTATTCCAAGAAACAAGCTCTTCTCAAGCTTTTGTGTCTTTTGATGAAAGTTATGGCAGCTTTCTTTTCACCCTTGAAGACCTGGATTGTATCCATCTAGATGATTTGGAGTACATGGAGATAGTCCACAGATGGCTCTTCTCACTAACAGAGCCAAGAAGTTCTACAAGTGAACTGGAAGGAAGTTCCCTAGCAATGCAACCAGTTGAAAGTTTGGATTGGACAAAGGCAAAGTCAAGTGTTACAACTGTAACTTGATGAGCCACTTTGCTAGGGAGTGTAAGGCACCAAGAACAAATGGTGGCCAAACACAGTCCAGACCAAACTACACTGATAAAGCCACCTTGAATGAGAAGCCAAAGCAGCAAGCTGTTGTTGCTGATGAAGAAGGAGGCTTTGACTGGAGCTTTCAGGTGAAGATGCTTCTCCAAACCAAGCACTTATGGCAGATCATGATGAAGCCACGGTATTAGAACATCTCTGTACCCCTGAATGTAATGCTAAAGTAAACAGATACAGGTCCTACAACTTAGAAATGAGATCTGATCTTGAGTCCTTAAACATCTTAAAAGTTGATTTTAAAAAGTCTGAAAATAATTATAAACTGAAGATAGAGGACTTAAAGAAAACAATTTTAGTTCTAAAACATGAGTATACAAACGTTAGGACTTAAATCAAAGATCTCATAACTAAGCTGACTTAGTGCCAAGCTGAGCTTGTGATCAGCAAAGCCAGGGCAGAAAAGTGTGTTCTTGAAAAAAAGACCTTCAAGAACATGATATCCTCATCCCTGCATAACAAGGTGTGTTATCTAAATAAGCAGGGACTGGGATCCAATGAGATAGCTCCTCCACACATAATTTTGTCTGTAAGACCTCTAAGATGTGAAACTTGTGAAGATGAGCTTCCTCTCATAGATCCCTTAAGTGAAGAGGATGATGAAGTGATAGTGAAGAATTCCTATGAGAAGAGTGAAAGGGAGGATTCTAAGAAGGGCCACTATCCTTCTGAGGAGAAGAAGAAGACTGTGATGACCAAGTCAATAAGAAAGAACTTGATCAGAAAGAGCAAAAGAAAAGCTAGGAAGGCTTAAGAGATCAAGGCTACTTTTGACTCCAAGTAGAAACAAGTTTTTATCTCTGAAGGGTTTGAAGTGGTAAAGAATGAATACATCAACCTCAACTCTTCTGCTAAGAGTTCTGGTTCATGTTCAAATCATCTCAGTACCAAGAAGAAGACTGATTTGTTGTGTACCACTGCTACATAACTTGGACCATCCAACTCCAAGAACAGTTCTCAGCCCAAAAAGACTGTCTCAAACATCTGCAAAAATAAGGGTGGAGAAGGGATCTGACCAAAGTCAGTCTTGTTTCCAGCAAAAGGCTCTTAGGAAGAAGAAAATGGAGTGTGTTATGTGTGAAAGTACTGCTCATCTTGCTAAGGATTGTCCATACAATCCTAAAGGTACTCTTCACATAACCAAAACAAAGACTTCCAATAGTTCCAAGAAGATTCAAGCTTCGGAAGGAAAATCTATTTCCTTCGGAAGCTCCAAAACTAAGAAGAAGGCAAGTGGAAAATTGCCTTCGGAAGAAAAGTTGGTCCCAGAAGGAAGGAATACTTCCGAAGCACTGAAGTCTACTGCAGTGTTTGTAGAATCTTCCGAAGGTCCAGTCATCAAAACTTCTGAAGTCTCAAAAGATTCCAAAGTATTAAAGGTCAAGTCCAAGCTTCCAAAGGTGGTGTGGAAGTCTAAGAAAGACCAAGTGACTGAAAATTCTCCATCAACAGCTCAAGATCCTCAAAGCACAACAATAGGATCTATTACTGTTGCATTACCTTCTGTTTCTCTTAGTGAGCCAAGACAAGTAAGGCTTGGGTTTCCAATGTAACTAATCATTTTCTTTGTGCAGGGATAGCTCAAGACAAACAAGAATGTCTAGATCATTGACAGTGACTGTTCCAGGCACATGACAGGCAATAGGTCACTACTCCAAAAATTTGAAACGATTGATGGATGGCCAGTTTCTTTTGGAGGAGATGAAGGTGGTTGCATTTCTGGAAGGGGCAATGTCATAAATGGTAAGCTCAGCATTGAAAAGGTAAACTTTGTTAAGGAGCTTGTGTACAATCTTCTGAGTGTATCCCAATTTTGTGATCAGAGTCATAACATGCTTTTTACTAAGCATGAGTGCATTGTTCTCAAGCCTAGGGTGGTCATTCCTTATGAGCATATCCTGCTTAGAGCCCCCAGGAAAAGGAACATGTACAAGATGGATTTGCAAGAAACATCTCCCTCTGGAGAAGTTTCATGCTTTCTGTCTAAAGCCAATCGTGATGAGTCTTTCCTATGGCATAAAAGAATGTGCCATGTAAACTTTAAAAACATAAATAAATTGATTAAGAATGATTTGGTAACCGAAATGCCAAAGAAAGAGTTTACAAGTGATGACCATTGTGTTGCATGCTTGAAAGGGAAACAACATAAGGTATCTCACAAGCCTAAGGAAAGAAACTCCATCACTACTCCCCTACACTTGTTACATATGGATCTCTTTGGCTCCACCAGTGTAATGAGTCTAGGAAGGACCTCTTACTGTTTAGTGATCACAAATGACTTTACAAGATTCACTTGGGTCTTTTTCCTTAGAACTAAGGATGAGACTCCTGAGATTCTAAAGAATTTCATTCTAAAGATTAAGAATCAATCTGATCACAAGGTCAAAATCATAAGATGTGATCAAGGAACTGAATTCAAGAACCAAATCCTTGATACATTTTGTGATGAAAAAGGTATTACAAGACAATACAGTGCTCCCAGGACTCCTCAACAAAATGGTGTTGCTGAGAGGAGAAATAGGACACTGATTGAAGCTACAAGAACCATGTTGTCTAACTCTAAACTGCCCATCACCTTCTGGGCAGAGGCATTCAACACTGTCTGCTGTGTGCAGAACAGAGTTTTAGTGTTAAGACTCACGGCAAGACTCCTTATGAACTTTGGCACAAGAGAAACCTTTCATTGGTTTTCTCAGGTCATTTGGATGTCTTTGCACCATCTTGAATACCAAAGATCAAATTCCAATTTGCTGAGAAATCAGATGATGGACACTTTATTGGATACTCTTCCCAAGCTAAGGCTTATAGAGTATACAATCTTAGAACTAGAATTTTTGAGGAGTCAGCCAATGTGACTTTCAATGAACACACACCCTATGTGGCCGGTTCTGGTCCTGATTGGCTGTTTGATCTTGATTTAGTTACCAACTGTTTTAAATAATCTTGTGAGACTGTTTCAGGATTTGCAGATATATTATCAACAGGTGATCCTGATCCATGATTTGATTTAAGAAGACCTTCATGTAACACATCTTCAGCTCCAGTTGGGACTGCTTCTGCAAATGAGGTTTCTATCAGCACCATAATGACAAACTCAGCTGATACATCTGGGATGCCTTCAAATTCCAGCTCAAAGGTTTTACAACCAGATAAAGAGGCTTCAAATGCAGAAGAAAACAATGGTGGTGGTAACAATGATAAGGAATTTCTTGATACTGATAACCACATCATAGATGACAACATTAATGATGTCACACACTCATTGGATCAAGTTTCTCTTGATAAGTTTGCTAATGCTGTGGGAGAAACATCTATGCCAGATATAAATTTCTCTAATTTAGATCTTTCTTAGCAACTTGTTGTGATCCCTCAGCTAAGGATCCACAGGTCTCACCCCACCACTAACATCATTGGAGATGTTGTCACAGGGGTAAGAACAAGAGGACAAAGCCATGAAGCAAATGTTTGTCTTCACTCTTGTTTCTTATCCTAGATAGAGCCAAAGGAAGTTGATGAGGCTCTAAAGGATGGAAGTTGGGTTGAAGCTATGCAAGAGGAGCTGCTTCAATTCAAAAGACAGAAAGTTTGGAACCTTTGTTCTCTTCCTCGTGGGAAGACTACCATTGGAACCAAATGGGTGTTTAGGAACAAGAAGGATGATAGAGGAATTATCATAAAAAACAAAGTTAGTCTAGTTGTTCAAGGATACACACAAGAAGAAGGGATTGACTACACTGATGTCTTTGCTCCTATAGCAAGACTGGAAGCTGTTATGTAACACCCGGATATTTTCTTTGAAGCCGACGAAAGAAGAAAAAGAAATAAAGTCCAAATTCGAGGGACCAAACTTGCCAAAACGCGAGAAAGTTCGGAAGAGAAGGGGAATAAGAGGGGAGGGCAGCCCACACCCTCCCCACATCTCCAAAATTTCAGCAAAGAAAGAAAGAAGAGAGAAAAAGGAAGAAAAGTTGGTTCGAGTTGATTTAAGAAAGCAAAATCATTGTGTAGTAGGTCCAATCAAAGCTCTACTTCTCGGTGTGGTTTGTGTGAGTTCTAGGTCCCTTCTTTTACACATTTTTGAATGGTTTTGGGGCTGGAACACATCTGAAAATCGGGTTTTTGAAGTGTGTGTGTGTTTGACCGTTTATGTATGTGTGGGTATGTGTATGATTCGTTTGGGTCTTGTGTTTGGGCTTGTGTGTGTTTGAATGGTGTTGTGGTATGCATTCCTAAGGTTTAGGATGGTTGATTTGGGCTTAGAATGGGTTTGGATGAGCTTGGAGGTCGAAAATGGTAGATTGGGTTCAGGATGAACTGCATTCTGCATTAGCTAGGGCTAGGCGATCGAATGGAGGCCATACGGCCGATTGAGGTGCGATTGAGGTTCATTCGCACGAAGAGGGTTCATTCGCACGATTGAGGGTTCATTCGCACGACTGAGAGCCCATTCGCATTAGTTTTATCCGCATAGGTCCATTCGCATAGGACTCATCCGCATTGAGTCCATTCGCGTTAGTTTCATTCGCACAATTGGGTGTTCATCCGCATAGGTGTTCATTCGCATTGGTCCGATCGCATGATCTTCAGTCGCCTGGAGGCCATACGACTGAAGGGTGTACATACGCCCAAGTAGGGCTGGTGTGCCCGAGGAAATGTAGTTTAATTGCTGATTTTCGGGGGAAAGTACAGATGTAAGTGTTGACGTGGGAAATTCCCGCAAGTTCATGTAAGATGACTTTTGAGGTCTTAGAGAGTATGTTGGGCATGATGATGATGATGATGACTATGCATGTTATGTTCCTTATTATGTTGTCTGTTTATCTTTTCTATGGCTTTACGTGTTATGTTATGAATGAAATGAAAGTATTACATAACGTAAAGTGAAAGATAAAGAAAAGTGGAACATGAAGGAAGAATGCATGCATTAATAAATGATGAAAATAAAGAAAGTCTTGCAAGCCTTGTATGTCGGGACACGCCATTAAAAGGCATTAGCCCAACGGTGTGCGGGTCCGCTACCCCGGGAGGATGCACATTGGGGTCTTTCTTGTGATTGACCATTTGTAAGGAACCATTGTTGCTTGCCTTAGGTATTGTGGCCAGAGGTGCTGGGCATCGTGAATGAAGGTCTATGATAGGCTTAGGTCCAGTACCATGAGCATGAAGGGCATAGCACATGACAATGGTATACCTAAACTTTATCTTAGGTACTGTGGCCAGTGGTGCTGTGCATCGTGAATGAAGGTCTATGACAGGCTTAGGCCCAGTACCATGAGCATGAAGGGTAAAGTTCATGGTTTTGATGAAAGGACAAGATGTATGACGAAAGAACGAATAATGAAGATAATAATGATATTATCTATGTGTACATATGATGTATGATTGCATGAAAGTAAAGCACGGTTTTTAACGAAAGAGAAAATATGTTTTATTATAAAACTAGAACTCACTCAGCAACGCTGACTTTTATGTGTTTCTAGTTGACAGGTAATGTTGCTGAGGATGGCATGGGGCGGCTACTCAGCTCTTTGGATGGCATCCATTTATATAATGCTTTTGTGATGTAATGCAACAATGTATTTTGTAACTGGTTAACAATGTATTATTTGGCAAAAGCTTTTATAATGAAATGTCATTTTTGAATGTTTCCGTTGCAATGTTTACGTTAGATAAATAAAAATGTACATTTTATGCGTGATGATCGACCAGCTGTAAGCGTCCCGGGAACGGGGCCTTACGTGTTAGGATATTCCTGGCATTTGTTGCCTCCAAGAAATTCAAGGTCTATCAACTTGATGTAAAGTGTGCTTTTCTATATGGAGTGATTGATGAAGAGGTGTATGTCAAACAGCCACCTGGTTTTGCAGATCCAGATCATCCTGATTATGTCTGCAAGCTTGACAAAGTTCTTTATGGGTTGCATCAGGCACCCATGAAATGGAATGAGACTCTATCTCAGTATCTCTACAAGCATGGATACAGAAGATGTACTATAGATGGAACTCTCTTCATCAAAGGACAGGGAAATGACATATTGCTAGTTCAAGTGTATGTAGATGACATCATTTTTGGATCAACTCCAAAGCTCTACAAAGACTTTGAGAAGCTGATGAAGGACAGATTTGAAATGAGTGTCATGGGGGAACTCAATTTCTTTCTGGGAATTCAAGTGAAGCAAGCTGAAGATGTCATCTTCATTAGTCAGTCAAAGTATGTTCAAGACATACTCAAAAGGTTCAACATGACGAATTGTAAGATTCATAAGACACCCATAGCTAGAAACCACTCTCTAGGACCTAATCTTGAGGGGGAGTGTGTGGATGAACACTTATATAGGGCTATGATTGGGTCTCTTATGTATCTTACAGCTAGCATGCCTGATATTATTTGCCACTTGCATCTGTGCAAGATATCAAGCCAACCCTAAGATGTCTCACCTTATCACTGTCAAAAGGATTCTAAGATACCTTAAAGATGCTTCAACACTTGGTCTATGGTATCCTAAGAATTCCGACTTTAATCTGTATGCATATACAGATAGTGATTATAGTTGTTGCAACATGACTGCAAAGTTTACATATGGGGGATGTCAATTTCTTGGTGGAAGGGTTGTCTCATGGCAATGTAATAAACAATCTTGTGTCTCTGCATCAACTGTTGAAGTTGAATACATTGCTGCTGTAAGCTGCTGTGCTCAAGTGCTTTGGATTCAGAATCAGATGCTGGACTGTGGGTTAAACTTCAAGGAGACTCCTATTCACATAGACAACAATAGTGCTATCTTTATCACAGAGAATCCTGTGCATCACTCAAGGACTAAACACATCAACATCAGGTATCATTTATGTTAACTTTTTGATATTTACCCTAAATTGCAACTAGCCGCCCACCATTAACGTCACCTCTACCACCATAAATCACCACCCTTCTATTAGATCTAGGTTTGTGAAATCAAAGATATTCTTCAAATCTAAGCTTATTTAGCCATGAGATAGAGAAAGAGGGAGAAAGACTGTGTGTTCCCTAGATGAACGAGAACAATAAGCATGGATCTTAGAATTTATATTGATAATAATAAGACTTGAATAATTAGATGCTAAAATATAATAATGATGAACATGATGAAGAACACAAACGTGTTTAATGTTTGATGTTTATTGATATGTTGTTGAAATCATCATCCATGAAGGATGATGATATGATGTTGTTGGTGATGGACCTAATTCACCCTAACAAGTGGTGAATTATTCACACCTTACAATGATAATATGTTCTAATATTTATACTAGTCTAGCATTTACAATAATTACAAAACAAACCTTAGACTAATATTTTGTTGTTATTATTCTTCAAATTTTCAACTTCAATAATGTTGGAAATCTTTAATTTTTTCAAAGGTAGAATACCCAACAAAGACGACGTAATGGTGAGTGATGATGGTGCTGGAGAAATTGTCGATGGTGATTGTCGGAGACATTGCTGGTGATGGTCACCGGATACATGACAAGCACGGACTCATTTAACGTAAATAATAACGCTCCTTATAGGAAAGGACGAAACATTAAGCTCCTTTAAAAACCTAAAAAACGTTTACAACAACTCTTTTAATTTAAGGACGAATTTTGAAAACTGCTACAAAGCAAAAGCACGAAAAGTGCAACTCACTCTAAAATTTTTAAATCCACAACACGTGGGTTTCGGCCCACTAATATGTATCTTATAAGCGCAGCCCAACCCAACCCAACCCAGCCCATTAACACCACTTCGTGCGCCGTGTCGAGTCTTCCCGACACCCCTTCTTCTTCCTCAAGACTACCCCCACCGAAAACCCTCATTCCCACACATTCCATTTCATCTTCAATCTTCAATCTTCAATCTTCAATCTTCAATCTTCAATCTTCAATCTTCAATCTTCAATCTTCAATCCTCAATCTCCAATGGCCGGAGGTAGATTCCGTGAGCTTCTTAAAAAGTACGGCAAGGTAGCCTTAGTCGTGCACTGTTCCGTGTCGGCCGCCAGCATCACCGGACTATACGTCGCCATCAAGAACAACGTCGACGTCGAGGCCGCTTTGGAGAAAGTCCGCTTCAAACAACTCGAATCCATACTCGACAAAATCGGTATGAGCGGCCCCAACGAACCATTAGACGTTCAAACCACTAATTCCCCTCAATCCGATCACCAAATTGAAGCGCCGAAACCGAGAAATCGGACGGCGGAGCTGGCAGCGTCCAGCGGCGGAGCCTTGGCGTTGGCGGTGATCTGTAATAAAGCTCTGTTTCCGGTAAGAGTTCCGATCACTATTGCTCTTACGCCTCCGATCGCGAGGTTTTTAGCCAGGAGGAAGATTATTAGTACTAGTGTGCCTTGAGTGTTGTATTATTGTTTGTTTTTACTTTTTAGGTTAAAAATTTGCATACGGTTTGTGTTATTGTTAGTATTAAGTTAGATGAACTGATTGCTGTTAGAAATGGATGCAATAATTGGATTACTACTGCTGGTAATGCCACTTTTCTTGATTTGTGTTTAAGTTAAAAGCATTTGTTTGAAGTTGATTGTAATTTGTAACAGTCTTGTTTCTAATTAGTAAGGAGGAGGTAGGCTGGTGTACTGATAGTTTGCAGCTTATGAACATTGGTGATTTTCGTTTTTGTTATGTTTGTGAAGGTTAAAATGTTAAATTTCCAATCTTTTGAAAATGTAGTTTGTAGTTAGATTCTTTAGATTTGGATATGGAGTTCCTTAAGGATCAAAAGTATAGTTCTTTGGGAGATTAGTGATAGAATTTAATCTTGTTACATGGTTCTGGATTGCTGCATCTTTCAGCTTAGAGGTATGGTTCATGGCGAGAATGGTTTTTGGGTGTCGGTAGCTTAAGATGCAATGCACCTGGTTTTTATTGTTGGGGGGTTTAATTTATCACAATGTAAGTTCAAGATTTAGCAAGTAAAAAGGAAGAATCTTTGTTGTTAAGATTCCACAAGGCTCTCAGCCCAGGCGTGGTATTGTCGCCTTCTTTTGAAAGAGCCATATTCAGGCGCTAAGATGCATTTTCATGCAAAGCTTTGGCCAAAAATTGTTTGAACAAGTCTAAAAAAGTTGCACTACCTCTAAACAAGTTTAGAATAAACCTAAAACAGCCTATACTAGCCCAAAACAAGTCTTGATTTAATCTAAATTGTTTGCAGATGGCTAAATTAATGTTTTAGGGGTGTTTGGGTTTGCTCATTTAAACCACTTATGCTTATGTTTATAAGTAGTAGTAGAGCGGAAGCAAATAACCAAGTTATTGAAAGCAACTTGATTCATTGTAAGGATATACTCATGTAACTTAGAATACATCCAGAATAACTCGTTTTAACTAAGCAATCTCAAGCTGCTTATTGAAAACAACTCGTTTCACCTGAAAATAAGTAGACATGCATGAGCCATTTTCTTCATTAAACAATCAATAGTGCTTGTTCTTGAAATATATACAATAAGCACATAAGAGGTTCAAATGCTTTCTGTGTTCTATTTTGTTTTTCATTCTTTTATTGGACTTAGTTTTCTCCTTTTTCTCTTCCATTCTTTAAAATTGAGATTGCAAATTGCATCAAGCTTATTATTATGGCGGATTTTTATTGTTTGCAATTTCGTCGTTGGTCTATGCTTCTCAAGTCTTAACTGGAAAACGCCAAACCATGACTCATTTTGGATCAGCTAAGTACTTGCACAAAAAAATTGTTCTCCGGTGCACACCTATGTCTTGTTATGCTACTTTTACATGATTAGATGATGTTTACATATGGAGTTTCTTTGGTTATTGATAGAAATTGAATTGAAACAGAAATGAAATACAACCAATTGATTAAACAAAGAGAAGGATGGATTGTTAATTGGTGAAGAACAAAAAAGGTTTACAGGGATATCCCTCTCTCTCCACTCAAAAAGTAGGAGCCACTAACTACTAACAAACTCTTATACGTAACCTCGCCTTATTCTCCCTACAAATACCCTCTTTAATTACATTTCACTCCTAGCCACTTTCTATATTTCCCTTTTTTCCCCTTCTACAATACACTTGTAATATTGGAGGACTTGCATTGTTAATGCTACTAATAGGAACTCCATCATTACTTCCCCCTGCAAAAGAAGTCTTGTCCTCAAGACTTGAATTCGGAAATTGTCCCTTGATCCATGCGGCTTCCTCCCACGTGGCTTCATCCAAAGAAGAACCCTGCCACTGCACCAACCATCCTTATTTTCTCCAGGTCCCTTTCTACTGGTACGCTTGTCCAAAATTTGATCCTTGTCTGTAAGAAGTAACTCCGGTGGCAGAGAAGATTTGAAAGCACCGGTTGCAGCCTTCTTTAAAAGCGACACATGGAAAACCGGATGAACCTTTGAGGTGACCGGTAATTGTAATTTATAGGCGACAGGTCCCAAACGCTCCAAAACTTGAAAAGATCCAAAAAATCAAGCAGCCAATTTCTGATGAATTCTTTTTTTAACGGACATTTGACGATACGGTTTAAGTTTCACATAGACCCAATCGCCAACTGCAAACTCTATCTCTCGTCGTTTCTTATCAGCGTAATCTTTCATGGTACTCTGAGCATTGCTTAAATGAATCTTTAATTGCTTTAACGCCTCATGCCGATCGCGTAGTTCCTGAGCAACGGTTTCAACCTGTATCTCATCGGACAAACACTGAATCACCGACGGTGGACGACACCCATAAACAACCTTAAATGGAGTGGTCCTAGTTGACCCATGAAAAGTGGAGTTGTACCAGAACTCAGCCCAAGGTATCCATGATGCCCAATTCCTAGGTTGATCCACCGCGAAGCATCTTAAATAAGCTTCTAAGCAACGGTTGATGACTTCGGTCTGGCCATCCGTTTCAGGATGGTATGCCGAACTCATGTGAAGAGTTGTACCCATTGAACGGAAGATCTCCTGCCAAAACTTGCTTAAAAATAAAGGATCACGATCACTGACGATAGACTTCGGAATTCCATGATGTCGAATGACCCATTCATAAAGACATCCGCCACCGTCTTAGCAGTATACGAATGTTTCAAGAGAAGAAAATGGGCATACTTAGATAATCTATCCACAACCACCAAAATGACATTGAACCTAATGAAATAGGTAGGCCCGAGATATAATCCATTGATAGATCCTCCCAAATTGCAGCCGGAATGTTTAAAAGCTGTAATAAACCCCGGGAGTAACCGTACTTGCCTTACAGCGTTGACACACATCGCACTGCCGAATAAACTGTTTGACCGTAGTTGTCATACCCGGCCAATAGACATTAGCAGCTAACTGACGATAAGTTCGGTAAAATCATGAATGACCTCCTGTCGTGGTTGTATGAAATTCATGCAACAATATCGGAATAAATTTCGAAGTAGGCGGCAGAACTAAGCGGTTATGATAGTAAAGTATGTTATTAACGATTGAATATCCCACAAACTTGGTTGGATTCAACAAATATCTTTGTATGGAACGATGTATAAAAGGATCCGATTTTGCCTCAGCTATTAATTCGGATCCTTGAACCCAAATTGGCGTCGAACAAAGAGAACCAAGTTCGCTTAATTCAGCCCTTCTTGACAGAGCATCTGCTGCTCTGTTCTCTCTGCCCGGTTTGTATTGAATATCGAAATCGAAACCAAGAAGCTTGGCAACCCAATTTTGTTGGTCCAGAGTCGTGACACGTTGTTGGAACAAGAATTTTAAGCTCTTTTGATCGGTATAAACCGTGAAACGGGTACCCAACAAGTATGCCCGCCAATGTTGCACAGCCAAGACTAATGCCATGATTTCTCGTTCATAAGCGGATTTTATCAGATCGCGATCGCTCAAAGCTTTACTGAAATAAGCAATCGGTCGATGGTTTTGCATTAACACAGCTCCAATACCTCGTCCCGAAGCATCACATTCCACCACGAATGGGGCTTGAAAATCAGGAAGAGCAAGCACGAGAGCTGAAGTAAGAGCTTGTTTCAATTCCTCAAACGCTTGTTGAGCCGACGGTTGCCATACAAATGCATCTTTTTTTGTTAAATCCGTAAGAGGACGTGCGATGCTTCCGTAATTCCGCACAAATTTACGATAATACCCCGTTAATCCTAAAAACCCCCGTAAACCTTTTAAAGACGACGGAACTGGCCATTGTAACACCGCCGTCACCTTTTGTGGATCCATGGAGACCCCATAACCATCAATAATATGTCCCAAATACTTAATAGAACGCATGCCAAAAGAACATTTTTGGTAATTTATCTTAAAGAAATTATCCTGCAAAATCTGTAAAGCCAAACCGACATCTCGAAGGTGTGAATCCCATAAGGGGCTGTACACCAAAATATCGTCAAAAAAATAACCACCTGACGACGAAACAACAGTCGAAAGATGTCATTCATCGTAGCTTGAAACGTGGCTGGTGCATTCATCAATCCAAACGACATGACAAGATATTCAAAATGGCTATCATGCGTGCGAAACGCAGTTTTTTCAATACTTGACGGTTGCATTCGGATCTGATTGTAACCCGACTTCACGACTTCAGATCCAATTTTGTGAAATAAAATGACCCATGCAACTCATTAATCAACTCATCCACCATAGGAATGGGAAATTTGTCCGGTACAGTGGCGTGATTAAGGGCGCGGTAGTCAACACACATGCGCCAAGAAGAGTCTTTCTTTTTTACCAAAATAACCGGACTCGAATAAGGACTCTTACTCGGTCGAATTAATCCCATAGCTAATAACTCTTTGACTTGACGTTCGATCTCAGTCTTTTGAACATGAGGGTAGCGATACGGACGAACACAAACCGGAGTATTGACCTTCAAGATGATACCATGATCATGCCAGCGAGAGGGGGGCAAAGTAGTCGGATCCTGAAAAACAGTAGCAAATTGCTTGAACACTTGAAACAAATCAGCTTGTTGAACAACCGAGAGTTCTTTGGACAAAACCGATGGACTCGGCTGTGTG
Organism: Flaveria trinervia; assembly: GCA_025506515.1. Taxonomy (NCBI): domain Eukaryota; kingdom Viridiplantae; phylum Streptophyta; class Magnoliopsida; order Asterales; family Asteraceae; genus Flaveria; species Flaveria trinervia. The sequence goes on from CM046451.1 coordinate 21,553,042, forward strand.
GCGTCCCGTTGCGAAATTGCAGAGTCATCACTCAATGTTAGCCATTGATGTAGAGACGTAGGAGAAGTCTGAGAGGATTGTATGCCCTGTAATTGAACTGACTGCCCTTGGTAAACAAATTTCATCCAGGCATTATGCCAGTCGTGGGTGACTTCCCCTAACGATTGTAACTACACCATGCCAAGGATAAAATCTAACCTGCCAGTATCCATGACCAACGCAGTGATAAAAAAAGTACAAGATCCAATGGTAATTGGAAGATCCACACATTGATCCGAGACAAAGATAACATGACCATCACCCAGTTTAATGTTAATTCCAGAAAAAGTCGTAATGGATAACTCCAACATCGAAACTAAGCGTCGCGAAACAAAATTATGTGAAGCACCACTATCCACCAGAATACAAATCTCCATGCCTTGCAAAGCACCTCCTAGCTTAAGCGTATTTGCTCTACCATGCAGAGCATACAGCCCAGACACATCCAACGACATACAAGCACCCTTTACTGTGTCGGACGGAGGATCGTCTTCAAGTGGCGAATCAATACAACAGAAAAACATTCTGCAGATTCACACTCGTCATCCCCCAAAAGTAAAACTCGAAGTTTAGCTTCTGGACATTTATGCGCAGGGCCATACTGTTGACCGCAACGGAAACATAATCCTTTCTTCCGGCGTTCCTCCCATTCCGTTCGAGACAATGAACACATTCCCCGATCACGAGAAAAAAGCAAAGAAGATTCGAAAGACACCGAACTTCCCAATTTTGACGAGGATGCCGGTCGAGTCCAATCCCCGCGCCCACTAAAACTATGATCCAACCCTTTAGATGACCTAATAGATTTGGGCTCCGCATGGCCCACGTTGTGTAGCCCATCCACTTGTGAAAACGAAGAAGGCCAAAAATGATGAAGGTATCGGAAACGAGAAGAAGAATCAGACCCCCTGTTGGTCGGAGCATCTCCAATACATCCTTAGAGATGTACATCGCATCCAATAACGACTGAGGGCGATGTAATCTGACTCACTTTTTGACATCCGCCCGTAATCCCGCCACAAAATACCCTAATGACTGGGAATCCGACAATCGGGGAACCAACGAGAGCAAATATTCGAAATCATCTATATAATCATAAATAGAATCACCCTGTTGAATAGTAGCGAGTTCATACGGATTATGGATCGATAACTCGCTGAATCGGCGTAACAATTCCCCTTGAAAATCATCCCACGAAAGAGAATCACTAACCTGTGTGAGAACCGTGAACCAATGTTGAGCTACACCAACCATGCTTGGTTGAGCCAAACGAAGGCAAACATCCGGCGGTGTGTCATTGAGATCGAAATTTAGTTTGGCCTTTTGAATCCATCCCTGAGGATCGAATCCACTAAACTCGGGTAATTTCACCTTCTTCACTGCCCAAGGAAGATGTCCCAACGAATCGTCGACGGAAGTTCCTTTTTCTGTTGCTTCATCCATTCTAAAACCACCTTACGAAATTCCCCTGATTCACCTCGATCGACTTCTAAGGATTTCAACGTGGATTTAATATCCGCAACATCCGATTGCAGTTGCTTAATCTGAACATCCCGAGCATTCAAACGAGAATTTGTTCGAGTTTCCATGAGGAAGAGAAAACGAAGAACACGGCAGGTCTAGGGCAGGTCGAACCAATTATAGAAATTGTATTGAAACAGAAATGAAATACAACCAATTGATTAAACAAAGAGAAGGATGTATTGTTAATTGGTGAAGAACAAAAAAGGTTTCCAGGGATATCCCTCTCTCTACTCAAAAAGTAGGAGCCATTAACTACTAACAAACTCTCATACATAACCTCGTCTTATTCTCCCTACAAATACCCTCTTTAATTACATTTCACTCCTAGCCATTTTCTATATTTCCCTTTTTCCCCTTCTAGAATACACTTGTAATATTGGAGGACTTGCATTGTTAATGCTACTAATAGGAACTTCATTAGTTATACATCTGCTTTGTTTTACAATCTAACTGTATGTTAGGAAATTTTTTTCATATTAAGAATAAATCAATAATTATAATGTTATATTTTTTATTTTTATTATTGGATAAAAATAAAACACTTATCCCCTTCCCACCCCGCCCCACCTTAGCTTCGTTTAGATCTACATCACGGTCACCGCCACCACACCCTGTTGTCAATAGCGGCTATAGCAACCGCTATAGCGCGCTATGTAGCGTTGCGCCAATGGGTCGCTATTGTAAATAGCGACTACATAGTAGTATTTTTTTATTAATTTTATTTATTTTTTATTTGGTAAATATGAGATTTAGATGATTGGTAATTAAGTATTTTAGCTATTTTGGGGGTCTTTGTTTAGATTTCCTACTACTTTATACCTAAACATGCTTATCTATTGAATGTAAAACAATCTTACATATTATTCTATTTAATCGCTAAACACGAAATAGTGGTCGTTATTTACCGCTATTCGCTATTGACAACTATGCCACAACATCATCACAACATCGTTGGCCACCATCAGCATAACCAACACAATATTGCTGGCCACCATCATCACCATCACCGTAATATTGCCAGCAACAATCACAACCATATTGCCGTTTCCGCCAAGAGTAACACCCCAATATGCGACCTGTTAGACTTAGAAAATTCGATCACACATGCCCTCACCATGAGCTCCTCGAACCAGATTAGAGTTTCAATATGTAAGACATTAGTCCAATCAATCTAATTCACTGAAAGCATGCTCGATTATCATTTTTGTGTTGTCATCTAGAGAGAATCTTGTCTAGTCGCAAAAGATTCATTTTAATCTAGGAATATGGGAATTAGGGTTTATAACCCCAGATTGGGGATTTCACCAAAATTGGTTGTTTGGGAGTGATTTTGATTGTAAGAATGAAGATTAAAAAAAGGGTAATCAATGAGGTTTTATATAAACACAAGTGTTATGTTGAGAAACACCAAGATGGTGATATGATTCGGGAGAATGGACCCAAGCAAGCCAAACAGGTTCCTGCTGATAGAGCTACGCAGGGAGGTGATAATAGTTAAGCTGACAAATGATTTTGAACTAATAGAATGATATGTATATGAGTTGTGAATGCAAATGTTCAATTGATTTAGCATTAGCAAAAGTCAAGGTAAATGGAATGATCTACGGATCTTTGATCCACACAATTATCGGATGAAAGTAATTCATTGATTATGAACAAGTTACATTGTAGTTAATAGAAAATCGAATTCGAAAAGTAAGATCAAGTAGCGTCTTCAAAAGAATAAAGGTAAGTGTTCTCACTTAATTGTACATTGTAGCATATGTATGTGTGTTTTACCTTTGGAAGACTATAACAACAAACATGGTGTCAAAGTGAAGTCTATGAACTTCAAAAGGGGTTAAGATCAAATAATGGGAACATTCAATCCCAATGGGCGTTATCACTTTAAGACTTTGAGTTTCAAGGGGTACACATAATATTGAAGACTAAGAACTTTAAAGGGAGGTGTAAACATGATGAAGTCAATGAACTGCAAAGGGTGTATGGTTGATGGAGGTCTTTGTGTCTCAAAGGATTTTGCTTGATGTGTTGATTGATAAAATAGTTAAGGTAGTGATCAAATGCTTATAAAGGACTAAAACGCTGGTGACAACGATGTTAATTTGTATTGTGTCATACATGCTTAATAAAGATGAAAAAAATAAAATCAAAATGGTGTGTGTTGCTTGTAGCCAGTGTTCCAAACACCTAGGTTAGTGCACCAAACGTCACCCAACGTTTAATACGCCAGGTGCTCATTGTAAAATGCACACTTGTAAGCCAATGATGGTGTTTTTCCTGATTTTTGTATTCTTCATCTGGAATTGTTTAAGACATGTTTAACCACTACTAATATGTTTTATGAGTTGTTTTGAAGAAAACCCCATGGATAAGCATAGGAAACTCAAGTCCCAAGAATGGACCCTCATGTGTTTGATCACTATCAATATTGTAGCTTTTGTATTTTAAACGATGTTAATGGTGTTGTTGCTTTAAATTTATGAGTAATATAATGTTTTAAAAACGGACCGGCTAAGCTCAAGGTCCATTGATTGGACCGGCCGACAGGATTCAAGATCCTGATAATATTATAAATATGTTAAAAATATATACAATATATAAGATTTAATAACAGGACTAATATATTATAAATATGTTAAAAATATATACAATATATAAAATTTAATAAAAGATTTAGAGAGTCAAAAAGAAATCCAAAATCCTACTTATCATACCAACTCTTGTAAAGATGTAAGAAAATATTACTTCATATTTGATGGATAAAATGAATTGTATATAAACATAACTGAACAAACAAATCTATAAAGTTAATTTCAATTAGAATATGAAACAAAAATTTAAGCAGCACCGTTGGTGTCTTCTCATTTTGCATGGTACTAGTCCGGTTCTTTATATAACGGTTAAAGGTAGGGAAACCAGACCGACGGTGGCACAGGGTCACTATCGGACGTTCAGATTGGCTGGTCTGGTCCGGTCCGGTTTTAAAAATTTGTTATAAAATAATAAAAATCTTAAGGTTTAAAATTTTATGGTTATTCTATATCATGTCTTTTAAAATATTAAATGTGAAAAATCTAAAAACCTTTTTTCATACGTTTTAAAGTTATATTTCAAAAGTTTGAGTTTGAGGGAAATAAGGTATCAAGAGTGCTAGACACTTGAACTCAGACCTATAATGCTTTTGATGGAGGAAATGAGATCAAAATTGAGAATTTCACGTAGAGAACTCGAAATTATACCGTTGAATGAATACTTTTTATATTAGACTTCACTTTTTTTCAAATAACATTTATGTCGAAAGGTAGATAAACTCTAAACGTTTAAAAAACACTTGCAGCGATACCGTATGCGGTATGATAAAGTATAGATTACAATTGTCCTGCTCATATTAGAACTAATTATTAATGTCGAAACGTAAAACAACACTTTTTTAAATTAAGCTCATGTGGTTCAGCACATTTTCAAACCTTGTTATACGCGTTACTACGATGACATTGACATGGTTAAGTACGTAAAAGAAATGTGTGAATTTATGACGATTCGATATAGATAGAAAAGAACACTATGTCCAGTACGTTACAGTGTAAATAACACCTAACGTTGACATTACAATCACTCAAGAAAAATTAAAAGTTATTGGAAAGAAGAAATATAAAAATAAGTAAAAGAAAAAGAAAACCAAAAACAAAAGTTGCAACTCGTAGAGTTAGATTTGAACCTGAGTGTTTGTTTAATAATCCTAGTTCTTAACCAGTCCACCTGCTACACACTATGTTTAATGACTTTGAAACATAGAAAATAAGATGACATTAGGATAATAGAATATTTTTAAAAAACCCATGGACCTTTACGTTTAAGTATAGTATAATTTGTTACAATTATGTGGTCGATCATTATAATACATACTGTTACTTGTATATGTGGATTAAGAAGTGTGTGAACTGAAACTTATAACCGAAAGATCTTAACTGATAGCAACTAGGACATGTAAGTATATACAAGGGTGGATATGGGTTTGTTTGGTTAAGTTTTGGTTTAAAACTGAAATAAAAACCGATATTTTTGTTTTTAGATTTTTAAAACCATTCGGTTTTGGTATTTTCGCTTTTTTAATTTGGTTTCGGTTCAGTTTTGGTTTTTTTGGATTTACCATTTGAACTTGGATAAACTTTGTATGGTGATTTACTAATGACAAATACAAAGGTTATAAATAGAGTATATAGTTACACTTTAATATCCTTCAGTATATAATACTAATCATTAGTTACATATCTATCTAACATTCCCTCACAAGCTAAGGATGAGAAACAACCTATAGCTTGGATCTTAGTGTTTTAAAGCTTTGTGAGGGCAATGGCTGGATTAAGACATTAGCAATTTGATCATTAGTTGATATGAATTGCATTGAGAGCTTCTCTTTAGCAACCTCTTCTCTAACAAAGTGAAATTGACTTCTACATGTTTTGTGCAGACATGGAAAACTGGATTGGCTGATAAGTATGTAGCACCTAAGTTATCACACCATAACACAATAATAGATGGCATATGAACTTTAAGTTTTTGTAGTTTAGCTTCAATCCAAGTGAGTTTAGCAACCATATCTGGTAAGACTTTATACTCAGATTCTATCAATATCCGAGAGATAATGCGTTGCTTTCTATCAGGTCAAGAGATGAGGTTAGAACCAAGATAAATGGCAAATCCCTCGATGGATCGATGGTTATCAAACAACCAGCCCAATCAGCATTTGAGTAGGCATGTAGAGATGAAAAAAAAAACATCAATGTAAGCATGCAATGTGGAACCAAAAGATTGTTAATGAGTAGACCATAATTAGTAGTATCTTGAAGATATTTGATAATACGTTTGATAGCATACCAATGATTCTCAGTAGGAGAATGCATGAATAGACATACTTTGTTGACTACAAAGGTGATGTTTGGGCGAGACATAGCCGCATACTAAGAGCACCAACCACTTATTGATACTGAACCGGATTTGAAGAAGGGGGTTGTCACCAAGGGCTAAGTTAGTTGCGGTGATGATAGGAGAGGAAACATGTTTAGCTTTTGAGAGAGTAGCTTTTTGAAAGAAGTCAAGTATATATTTTTGTTGAGATAGAAACACATCTGGCCTTTTAAAAGTAGTTTCAATACCCAAGAAGTAAGATAGGGAACACCTATATTTAAGAAGAAACGTTTAACTCAAACGCCTGATGACCTGATCCATGGCGTGAGGATTGTTACTTGTCAAAATAATATCGTCCACATAAACCAACATATACAGAAGTGTGCCCTTAGAGCAATAAATAAAGAGAGGAGGATTTGTTTATAACCTTAAAAACCTAGAGAATGTATAGCCCTTGTGAGTTTATGGAACCATTCATGGGGAGTCTGCTTTAGCCCATAAAAAGACTTATGAAGCAAGTAAACATGATCTAGTTTTTAAGGATCAACGAAGCTAGGTAGTTGGCTAAGTAAAACGTTTCCTTAGAATCTCAATGGAAGAAAGCATTTGAATATCTAGCTATCTTAGTGACTAGTGTTTGAACATGACAAGAGGGAGTACAACGTGTATGTTTGTAGATTTGGTAATCAGACTGAAAAATTCATAAAAATCAATTCTCGCTTGCTGATTAAATCCTTTAGCTACTAAACGAGCTTTGTAAGTTTGATCTGGTTTGATCCTGTACACCCATTTACAATCAACAACATTAGCATTAAAAACGTGTGGAATTAACGACCAAGTGTCATTTCTCATCAGATTTGAACATTCATTAGCCATGGCTTTGCACCATTTAGGATCTTTGTTGGCAACAACAAAGGAGGTGGGTGTTAGGTTAGAGGAGGTGGTAGTTTTATGAAAAGAGGAAACATGGGCATGTACGAGGTAGAGGAGGAGGTGATGGTGTAGAGGAATGTCATGATGAAAGGGTAGTAGAAGAAGAATGTTTAGGTTGTGTAGAGGTAGAAAAAGGAGTGATTTCTGTGGAAGCCGGACAAAATGTTTGCACAACAGTAATAGTTGTTTTTAATGTGGATTGCATGGCTATGGGAATGACTTGAGAGTTTATACAAAATGTTGACTGAGCCATGCAAAATGGTTGTGTAAAATCTACGTGGCCGTGTAAGGCTCCTATTTAATGGAAGGGTTTGGGGGGATGGATGTGTGAAAGGTGGGTCGTTAATAGTAGTGGTGGATGGTGAAGGATAGAAGCAAGTGTAGGGGTTTAATAGACAAGTGGAGGATGTTGTGGAGGATTTCGTAGGTTATGCAAAAGGAAACAATTGCTCGTTAAATTGGACATGATGAGCAATGTATAGAAAATCGTTTGTAGTGTTTAGACATTGATGACCATGGTATGAAGGACTATATCTAAGGAAAACACAAGGTGTTGAGAGTAAGTCCATTTTATAAGTGTTATAAGGATGTAAATATGGAAAACATTAACACCCAAACACCCGAAAAAAGTGAGGCTTGGCTTTGATGAAATGCATGCTCAAATGGCGAAAGATTGGATAAGTTAGGGGAAGGGATGCGATTGATAAGATACACAACTATATCAAATGCCAGATGCTAGAAATGTGATAGAATAGAGGATTAGATGAGGAGAGTGAGCCCAGTTTCAACATGGCGATGTATATGAATGATACCGCGTGTAGAGAAAAAAGTTTGTGTGGATACAAAATTCACCACCACAATCTGTTCAAATGGAATTTAATTTAGTGTTAAATTAACATTCAACTATGGCAAAAAATAGTTTAAATGTGGAATGAAATCATATTTAAGTTAGATGAGAGATCCACCTATAACGTGTAATATATTCAACACACAATAAAAAGTAATGATGTCCATTATTAAAAACAACTAGTGCAGGACCCTAAAAATTAGAAAATGTCAAATCCAAAATATGATATTCTTAAAACTAGAGGATGGTAAATAAAGTTTGGATGATTTTCTTAAGTGACAAGAGTCACAAGAAGAACTCAAACTATCATTATAGTTAGGAATAAAATATTTGGAGATCATTGATTACAAAGTTGGCGATAAACATGACCAAGTTTTTGATGCCATATGTTAGTAGCACAAGTGGCAATGTATATGAATGATACTTGGGAATTCTCCAGCGTGTGAACTGGAAGCCCCAGCTTCTTCCTGCTGTGACGGCATATCGAGGTCCGTGATGATTTTCTCAGGATCCATCGGATCCATGATTTGTCCCTTTCTATCCATAAACCTTGACTGTCCATTTGGTAGGTTTATTATCATATACATACTCGTGCAAATTCTCAAATCCAACAGTCATGACATCACTCCTTCAGTTCCCTTCGTGTTACAACCATAACTCTCGTATAGGTTCAAAATCCAGCTTCCTCTAAACATGGTTGTTGGAGCACCTACAATTGCATGGCAAACAGATTACAAAAATAATACCTAATATTACATGGCAATTGATTAACCATATAGTATAAAATGAATATATCCCTTAAATTAACAACTCCCTCGCTTTGACCACAAGCTGTTATCGAATGGCTAAGTAATCGATGTATGTAACACATAAGCGGGTCTTGTATCTGGCTGCTTTTATTTTTACTCGAGTTGAACACCCCTGTTTTGATTCTCTCCCAAAATGCTCTTCACATGGCACCATTCTCCCGTTATTTACTTTCCTCGTATGAAAAGTGATGGTATGTTGGCATTCCTGATATTGTTTTCTCCATTTCTTGTTCTGTATAGATACCGAAATGGACACCGAACAAGGCGATGGATGTTTTTCACCAACATCCACCAAGTCCGAATGAAACTACTTTATCATCCCATGAATCGGAGTCTTTCATGCTAAATATGAAAGATGTTAAAAATTTAAGAGTCAGTTCATAAACAGAAGGTTTATTTTGTGAAAACAAACGCTTCCACGTAATACTCAATAAATTAATATATATTTCGAGTTGTTCGAAATCAGTGAAGGTTTATTCATTTGCTTGTAGTTGTGATCTTTCGGCCCTTTGTAATAATATTTGAAGCCTATCACAACACCATCTTTCACGCCTCCCCTTGAATTGCAAATAGGCATGATCCATGATCTTGAAATTTTAAAAAGATATGTAACCTTTCATATTTTTTTAAAATATAAAGTTAACCCCGTTATATTCTTGTAAGGACCTTTTATGCCATTTATGAAACTATGTGGGCTATTTATGTGTGTTTCCTTGTTAATTTAAAAGTTAATAAATTGATATATTAAATAACAACAACAACAACAATGATAACAACAGCAAGAGCAACAACAATAGCAATAGCAACAACAACAACAACAATAACAAGAGAGGTCTCATGTGTTATGGTACTTAAAATCTTATCTAGGCATATAAAATACATGAGAGGTCTCATATGTAATGGTACTTAGTTATAGTGTAGGTCATTCCATTTCTAATAACCTAATTCCCTATAACCATGGCTCTGATACCAATCTGTCACACCCCACCGACGACGGAATCATCGGGGCAAATGAATGTGAATCGATTGCTTATAACATATGGTAGTAAATACGTTGAAATAATATAAATATCATTTTTATTGAATAATACAAATAATAAATAAATTAAAATCAAATAATGATATAATGAAATTTTTTTTGACTTTGACTAAGCAGTAGCAGTAGCAGCAACAACAACAACAACAACAGCAGCAGCAACAGCAGCAATAGCAGCAACAACAAGAGAGGTCTCATGTAATGATACTTAAAATCTTATCTAGGCATATAAAATACATGAGAGGTCTCATGTGTAATGGTACTTAGTTATAGTCTAGGTCATTCCATTTCTAATAACCTAATTCCTTATAACCATGGCTCTAATACCAATCTATCACACCCCGACCGACGGTGGAATCATCGGGGTAGACTAATAAGAATCAATTGCTCATAGCAGATGGTAGTAAATACGTTAAAATAATATTAAAATTCATTTTTATTGAATAATACAAATAAATCAATAAATTAAAATCAAATAATGATATAATGAAATTTGTCTTTAGCTTTGACTAAGCAGCAGCAGTAGCAGCAGTAGCAGCAGCAGCAACAACAACAACAACAACAACAACAACAACAACAACAACAACAACAACAACAACAACAACAGCAACAGAAACAACATCAGCAACAACGACAGCGACAGCGACAGGGACAGGGACAGGGACAGGGACAGGGACAAGGACAGGGACAGGGACAGGGACAGGGACAATGATAACGACAGCAACAGCCACAGCAGTAGCAACAACATCAACAACAGCAACAATAACAATAACAAAACAACAACAACAGTAACAAGAGAGGTCTCATGTGTAATGGTACTTAAAATCTAATCTAGGCATATAAATTACATAAGAGGTCTCATGTGTAATGGTACTTAGTTATAGTCTAGGTAATTCTATTTCTAATAACCTAATTTCCTATAACCATGGCGCTGATACCAATCTGTCACACCCCGACCGATGGTGGAATCATCGGGGCGGACGAATGTGAGTTGATTACTCATTATACATAGTAGTAAATACGTTGAAATAATATTAAATGCCATTTTTATTAAATAATACAAATAAATCAATAAATTAAAATCAAATAATGATATACTAAAATTTGTCTTTAACTTTGACTAAGCAGCAGTAGCAGCAGCAACACCAACAACAACAGCAACAACAACAACAACAGCAACAGCAACAACAATAACAACAACAATAACAATAAACAAAAACAATAACAATAACAGCAACAACAACAACAACAACAACAAAACAACAACAACAACAACAACAGCAGCAGCAACAGCAGCAATAGCAGCAACAACAAGAGAGGTCTTATGTGTCATGGTACTTAAAATCTTATCTAGGCATATAAAATATATGAGAGTCTCATGTGTAATGGTACTTAGTTATAGTCTAAGTCATTCTATTTCTAATAACTTAATTCCCTATAACCATGTCTGATACCAATCTGTCACACCCCAACCGACGACGGAATCATCGGGGCGGACAAATGTGAATCGATTCTCATAGCACATGGTAATAAATACGTTGAAATAATATTGAATGTCATTTTTATTGAATAATACAAATAAATCAATAAATTAAAATCAAATAATGATATAATGAAATTTTTCTTTAACTTTGACTAAGTCCAAATCCTAAGTGTGCATTTAGAAGTTCACTAATCTTCATTCCTGAAATCATGTGAGAAAGTATCGAGTCAGCTAACGAATTAGCCGGTGAGTAAACACAGGTTTGATACATATATAGATTGATTAAAATGATTAAAAACAATTTAATTTACATGGCAATGTCAAGACTTATAATGCATAGTGTAACATAAAAGACAAACCAACACAATCAAACCTATTGACTGAGTTGACTCGATCCACAGACGAAGCCTTATAGAATGAATGATTTCGGTTCTAATCACCAAGCGACTAAACAAATGGGGTAGGTTTGTCAAACCAATAAATCTATCATTGTTACCGTGGTTGCATGAATTAATGATTGTTTCATCATGTTTATCTAACTATGAACACATAATTGCAAGTAATAACATAGCATGTATTGAATTGAATTTAGAATGAATTAAAATAAAAATGACTAACAATGATTGAATATTGAATCACATGATTTCCCCATAACATAAAACACATAAAAAGAGCTATGAATACTCACATGGTAATAAATTGATTTGAATAATATGAAAGATTAGACTTCAATGGTTTTCCCGTAGATTTATCCTAAGAAATACTGTTCTTAGATATAATTATTGAAAATAGATTTGAGTTACGGTTCCAATTGGCATTTGGGGGTTTCTACTAATTAACCTAAATAGTGTTACCAGTTTTATCTTTACTAAATAAAATAAATTGTTCGAGTAATTGAAAATAATAACACTTTAGCGAATTTGAATAATCAAGTATTACTTAAATACCTAATTTACAACCTTTGGTTAAATAATCACCAGGTGTTAAAGTGTGACAAAGAAATAATTTAATAATTAATTAAATAATGATTTGGTCAAATAATCAATTGAATAGTTAATTATTTAGATGGTTTATAAATTATTGATTTAAACGATTTGAAATGATTTAGGTGTAGCTCAAAATGATTTTTATAACATATAAAACTTATAAATAAGTTTTGTTAACCATTTAAATCCTTAAAATTAAACAAGAAAATAAGATTATAAAATTTTAAAATGTTGAGAGAATAATATCAATTGACAAAACAATTTTTATATTAATATTATGATTTAATAATAATCTAAAATCTAATTTTGATTAAAACACTGTTTCTAAAAGATATGCGGGTGCCCAGGTCTGAACCTGGGTTGTCCGTGTATTAGCCGGGTGTGTTACTCTTGGACCAAGGCCCCGAATCTAATTTAGTTTGGGTTTTAATTAAGAAGAACCATTATCTTAAACAAAACCCCAATTCCATAAAACCCTAGATTTCGTTAGTCCCAAATTGAACCCGAATGTGATGTTGTTAATCACATCAAACATAGGGCTTTTTATAATCATGAACAAATGTGTATGGTGATGTATCAAATTACCCGAATTGAAGATGATTCGATGAAGAAGTGAAAAGAAATGGTCGCGACTGAATGAATCTGCTTCAGGACATTTTTGGTGATAATAATCCAATTAAATGGGTGTACAGCTTCCTTAGATGATGATGATGAGAAACCCTAAACCAATTTCTGTTGAGATAGTCTCGAACGAAGGTCATGGCTAGTTGTAGGTAGTGAATGAAGTTGGTGGTCGATGATGATATGAGTGAGTGTTTTAGATGAAATTGAGAGTTCTAATAGATCGAAGAGGTCGAATTGAGTGTTTGTATCTACTTAAATAGATTCAAATTGCTCCGTTTCTAGTCGACCAATTCAGAAATTTTGATTTGAAGTTTCAGTTTTGATTAATGATAATAAACACCTTTCAAGGCACAATAATGTGTGGTTTCGATTTCATATTGATTTCAGAGATTCTAAGGCTTGCTTAATTTGGTTAATTCGAGTTAAGTCGCACAGAAATGGTTAAGAATCGATTGTGTCTACGATTTTGGTTCGACTGTGTTATAACATCCATTAACATCGCAATTAATGGTTGATTATGGTTCGAAACCGTCTCGCCAACATGGAAGTCGGTTTAATTGCACCGATTCAAATAGGAAACAATGCTTTGTTGATGCCGGAGATTCGACCGGAGAGTGGCTGGAGATCGGGTCGGCAGTGAGAACGAGGGAAAGGGGGGGGGGGGGGTTGGGTTGATTTTAAAAGTTTACAGGTTTGGTCACCGTGTTTAGAATCCTTATTATTTTATGCAAAAACTTGTAATTCAAGTTTTACAATTTACACATTTCACCTTAAACTTACTGTATACAATAAATTCATTTATTTCACAAGATGTTTATAATCTTTATAAATTTTTAATAAATCCTTTAAATTTACTTATTTAATAATAACTGATATATAAAACATTCAATTTAATAGTAAATACTTATAAAGCATAAAATTATTATAAATTGTTCCATGCTTAAATAGATGAAAAATTGATAATATTGATTAAACTACACCATAATACATTTAGTTCTTTGAAATAAATAATCCAACAAAATGGATTCGGGTTTGCAATTTGAAAATAGGTCGGACAGCAGCAGCAACAGCAACATCAACAGCGACAGCGACAGCGACATCGACAGCGACAGCGACAGCGACAGCGACAGCGACAGCGACAGCGACAGCGACAGCGACAGCGACAGCGACAGCGACATCGACAGCGACATCGACATCGACATCGACATCGACATCGACATCGACATCGACATGGACATCGACATGGACATGGACATGGACATGGACATGGACATGGACATGGACATCGACATCGACATCGGCATCGGCATCGGCATCGACATCGGCATCGGCATCGGCATCGGCATCGGCATCGGCATCGGCATCGGCATCGACATCGACATCAACATCAACATCAACATCAATATCAACATAAACAACATCATCAACATTGACAGCGATAGTGACAACGATAGCGGCGGCGGTGGCAGCGGCAAATCAGAACAAGAAGGCTCATAAGGCAAAGAAAGTTAACTTTATTGATATGCCTCTCAAACTTTTACACATGGATCTGTTTGGTCCTGTCAGCACAAAGAGCATTGCTGGAGATCTGTATTGCTTTGTAGTAACAGATTATTACTCAAAATTCTCTTGGATGATGTTTCTGAAAGCCAAATCAGAAACTTTTGAATCATTCAAACATCTGGTAACTATATTAGAATCACTCTACAAGCTGAAAGTTAGCCAGATTCGATAAGACAACAAAACAGAATTCAAGAATCAATGGATGGAGGCATACTTTAGAGAAAGAGGAATTGTTCATCAATTCACCTCTGCCTACACTCCACAGATGAATGACGTTGCTGAAAGGAAGAATCGCAGCTTGATAGAGACTGCTAGGACAATGCTTGCTGACTCGAAACTGCCTATTCAATTCTAGAATGAGGTAGTGGCTAATGCTTGTTACATACTTAATCGAGTCCTAGTGGTCAAACAACATGGAAAAACATGTTATAAACTACTCCATCGACGTAAACCTAACTTGGAGTATCTAGAACCGTTTGGCGCACCATGCACGTTGTTGAAGAAGACTCAGACTGGGAAGTTCAGTGAGAAGGCAGAAGAAGGTATCTTTCTCGGATACATCATACCAGACAAGAGAGTTTACAACAACTCAACAGGTCAGGTAGAAGTGTAGTGCAATGTTGACGTTCAAAGATACACCACTCCCTACTAGGAAAGGACCCTCATTCTTTTTCAACTATGATGGATTCTTTAAATTCTTCAATCTGCCGCCTTCTCAAACTTATGACGAGCTTTCTACTAGGATGATGTACGACATTCTAAATACTCCTTCACCAGACTTGCCATCAACTGGTCCACTAGATGATACTTCTAGCCCTTTAGGGGGAGACCTTGAAGTAAGTGTTTCCTCATGTGATGATGAAGAAGTGAGACTGCTAATGATGAAGTAGCTATTCCCATGACTCCTGGATCTCGGATACATGTTTATCATCCCTTGGACAACATCATTGGGGATGTTAGATCGGGAGTACAAACACGAAATCAGCTATACTTAGTTGATTATGCCTCGGTCATGGAAAAAGGATATCTTCATAATGGTCCATATCGATGTTTTGTGTCTTAATTTGAGGCAAAATATATGAATGAAGCCTTAAATGATGAGGCATGGGTCAGTGCAATGCAAGAAGAACTCCTACAGTTCAAGAAGTTAGGAGTATGGACCCTCGTGGACAAACCAAAAGGTGCTAAGGTGATTGGAACTAAATGGGTGCTGAAATGCAAGAAAGATGACCAACGGGTCATAATAAGGAATAAGGCTCGACTTGTAGTTCAAGGATTTCGGAAAGTCGAAGGCATAGATTACAATGAAGTGTTTGCACCAGTGGCAAGGATGGAAGCAATACGTATATTTCTAGCCTACGCATCCTACATGAAGATTAAAGTTTATCAACTAGATGTGAAAAATGCATTTCTTCATGGTGAAATCCGTGAGATGGTTTATGTTAGTCAACCCGAAGGATTTGAGGATCCTTATCATCGGAATAGAGTTTACAAACTGGACAAGGCTCTTTATGGGCTCTATCAAGCCCCTAGAGCCTGGTATGAGAAACTCTCAACTCATCTTGTGAAACACGGTTTTCCCAGAGGAGTGATTGACTGTACATTATTTATCAAAGAAAAAGATGGAGATGTACTGCTGGTACAAATTTATGTTGATGAGATAATATTTGGTTCAAAAAATGAATAATTATGTAATGAATTTGAATCTATAATGAAAGCAGAGTTTGAGATGAGTGCCATGGGGGAGATGAAGTTCTTTCTCGGATTACAAGTGGATCAGACACCAAAAGGAATCTTCCTGAATCTGACCAAATATATAGGAGTTATCCTTAGTCAATTTGACATGGAGAATGATTCGGCAGCTGGAACTCCACTGGCCACGAACCATGATGTGGCACCCAACGAAAATGGTGATCAGGTTGATGCCACCATGTACAGAGAATGATTGGATTTCTCATGTACCTCACAGCCTCACGTCCGGATATCATGATGCCACGTGTCTTTGGTCCAGGCGAAACCAAAAGTAAATCATCTCATCGGGGTTAAAAGGATCTTTCGTTATCTGAAGGGCACTCTAACACTCGGGTTGTGGTATCCTCATGACGATTACTTTGAGCTTACAACGTATAGTGAATCGGATTATGGTGGTTGCAAGATGAATTACAAGTCAACATCAGCGGGATGTCAGTTCTTTAGCAGGCGGTTAATCACCTGGCAGTGTAAGAAGCAGACCTCAGTTGCCCTGTCAACATGTGAAGTTGAATACGTTGCTGCTGCAAGTTGCTGTTCACAAATCATTTGGATTCAACAACAAATGCGCGACTACGGTTTGAAATTTTCTAACACCCCTATTTTTGTTGATAATTCTACTGTAATAGCTGTAACCAAAAGTCCGGTCCAACATCCTAAAACAAAACACAATGGTATTAAATATCACTTTATACGTGACTGTTTTGAAAAGCAATTAATCGATGTTGTTAAAATTAATACTGATTTTCAACGCGTCGACCTCTACACAAAAACATTGGCAAACCGAGATTTTTATATCTCTTAGAGGTTAATGGCGTGAAAAAGAAAAGTGATGTGATTGAAGAAGAAGAAAGTTCGTAGTCCGACTAGTGTGTCTTATTTTATTTTATTTTATGTTCCTGTCTATTAAAATCTAAAAACACAAAAAGATTTTTGATTTTAGTATTTTAGGGGAAGAATAGCCATAGGTTAGTATTAAATTGTAGTATCTAAAAAAAACGTGGGGGAAGGACAGGTTAGCTGAAAGAAATGAAATCAAATCTGTGATTATGATTCAAAGCTTATGGAAAATGATAGTATACATGGAACAAATTGGTTAGGACTTCAAAACTAATTTGTTCTAAATGCGAAATTCAAAGTACAAGTCTGAGAAGTCTAAGCACAACTAAAGAAAATGATAGTTAAACTAGTTGCTACTGAGGTAACATAGAGAAAGTAGACCTAGAGGTTGCTAGTTCATTATATGATGTGTCAGTAGATTCAACACAATAGATGAGTAGACTTCATTGGTGAATTAAAATTCAAACTAATTTGTTCAACTTGTGGTGGGTTCTCATATTATCCCTGGTTAACACAATCAACACATTCCAATAAGGGGTGATGAGCAAAATAAACGCCACAAATGTGTGCAGATGAGCATAAATATGAGCAAAGCACATGTAAAAACTGCTAAACGCAACCAAGCTAATGACAAATATGTTGTTGGTGTGTTGTGTGCAAAAGAAAAATATATGCTCTAACAAGAAGATAAGTTGTATGCCTCTCTGCTGTGTGGTGGCACTGACCTAAGGATAAGCATAACCTATATATTCTAGAATTCATTGTTGTTTGCGCCTCTTTGCTGTGCGATGACACTGATCTGAGGCTTGGAATCTCTTTGAAAGCTCTTAGAATAGTTTCTTCTTGTCCAATACCCGTAGACCACTCAAAAATCTCCTGAGGAATGTTGATTACCATATAAATGTGAGATCTATAAATTCTTGTTGAAATAATTAAACCTAATTCATCACCAATGTAAGTCAAAAGTTTGTGTATGGATTTAAGTGGACAAACATACTGACAATCATCGTGGTTGCAATTCTTGAAAGTCAAAATCATTGTGTGCATCTTATAGCTCTAGTATGATTTCTTGAAAGTGCTAATGACTCTTAGACAAAACAAGAACCTAGCATCTAAGTGCATACTAAAAGGAGTTCCAAACGATTCTGATATATCTGTATGATTCGATAATGAATCGTTTTAGAAATGATCAAATTAACCGGAAGTTGTTCTGCTCAAACCCAAAACAAAAAAATGTCTTGTTTTTCTTTTAAATTTCTAAGTTATTTTGTATTATCTAGTCTGTTGTGGCGCACATGTCAGACTATCCAGCTGGAAGTAATCTGTGAATCACTTACTAAAAGGGGTCACGTCTGAGGTGACCAATCAGTTTTAAATTAAAAAGTTCACGTCTGAGGTGATCAAACGGTTTTTAAATTAAAAGGATCGCGTCTGAGGTGATCAGTTGGTTATAAATTAAAAGGATCATGTTTGAGATGATCAAAGGTCATAATTTTATAATCAATGGTTAAAATTGTTAAGTGTTCAAAAGTGCATGAGGTCAAACTCATAAAGATGAGCCAATCGTACGAATGAATCACAAGGATGAGCCAATCGCACGATTGAACCATAAGTATGAGCCAGTCATACGATTAGAGCATGAGTATGGGACAACCATGCGATTGGACTACAAGACTGAACAACTCGTACGAATGGATGAAGGAGTGTGAGCCAGTTGCATGACTAAACCCCAGTCTCACGACTGAAGCATGAGTATGGACTCAGCCGCACGACTAGAACATAAGTATGGGTCCAGTCGCACGACTGAAATTTAAAAGAGTATAAATAAGGGGGTCAGTCGGTCGTAACCCTTACCACCCTTCAAAGCTCTCTGAAACTGCTCATACGATGATACTTGCCAAAATTTCATTTGCCTGTTCTTACATACTGATTGTGATCCTAACTAATTCCTCATTCATCTACAGGTATTGTGAGACTAAAATAGACCCTAATGACCGGTTTATTCGAACCCTAAGGGCCGATTCTGCTAAGACCAAGAACCGAGACTGAAACCCTAAAATAGACCACTCAACTAGACATAAATGTTGATTTAAAAGACATTAAGTGTTATTTCGAGTCTTTGCTAGTCGAATGCATCTAAACACAAAGGCTAATATCAAGTTTTGACAAAGATTTGATTCTAGTGTGTTCAACAGTGTCGGATACGAATGGTCATGCAGATGAACTCAAGTCACACGATTGAGCCAGGAGAATGACTCAATCACACGTATGAATCATGCGTATGGGTTCAGTTGCACGACTGACTCAACCGCATGGTGTAGAAAACGTCTAAGCTCAGTCGCAGGCTCAATCGCACGACTGAACTCAATCGCAGGCTCAATCATACGACTAACACTCAATCGTATGGTTCAGTTGCACGACTGAACCAGTATGCTAAAAACAGCTTAAGTTTCAATTGTCATCTCCTATACACAACTAGAATGTATATGTTTCTTGTGTTACAATAACATGGCTGATAGGTGGATGATGAGCCCCAAGGACAACATCTGTGCTCAATTAGATGCCTCTACTCGGAATACTTCCAAGTTTGCGGGGATCATCGCCTTTCTCAGGAGATCGAGGATCTTCAAGGCCTTCTAGGAAGGGGCTACTTGATAGGTGGACGATAAGCCCCAAGCACAACATCTACACCTTGCACTCCATACAGATCACTACTGCAGACCTTCTGGGAAGGGGCTACTATTGATAGGTCCACTGAGCCGTACAATATCCGAAGCTCAATCTTCAGACAAGAGATCAGTATTACTACAATCGATCTTAGGCAAGTGTTGGATCTAGGTGAAGATGATGACCACCCAACCAAGCTACACCCTCTGACAGTTAGGGGCTGCTTTCTGCGGATGAAGTACATTAGGAAATCAATGCAGGTGTGCTCAATAAAAGCAACCTGTGCCCCCAGTTTAAGTACTTAGCTCACGTCATACTGAAGTGCATAGCGTCAAGGAGGGGAGGATTTGACGAGATGTCAGATCAAATCCAGAACGTCTATGTTGCTCTGGTGCTGAACCACCCGTTTAGTTTCTCCCA
The DNA here is from genome assembly GCA_025506515.1 of Flaveria trinervia. Taxonomy (NCBI): domain Eukaryota; kingdom Viridiplantae; phylum Streptophyta; class Magnoliopsida; order Asterales; family Asteraceae; genus Flaveria; species Flaveria trinervia. Next base: position 21,573,473 of record CM046451.1, read on the forward strand.
GATGATATTCTCCTACATGGTCGAACATAAAGGCAAAGGGGAAGGAGGGGTTCTGCATGTACCCAAGATTTCTACAGATGATCATTGATCAGAAGATCCCTTCACTGCCTAAAGAGAGGGAGGATGCGGTTGTTTTGAAGGTGATGGATGATACGACATTGGGTCGGATGAAGGTCTACCGGGGAAAGCAAGTAAAGCCCCCGGTGAGGAGACTGTTTGGTCACTTGGCCAACGAGGAGTATGTGGCGCCATCTTGCAAGAAGTGGCGTCACGATGATAGTGACTCCGATGTTGAGCCCATCATGGCATCCACAGACGAAGACGACGACGACGATGATGATCAGGGTCAAGGTGGTGAGGCACCTAGTGGAACAGAAGGGGCTCCTTTCCACCAAGACTTCTTGGTTGATGAAGATGAGGAGTCTGATGATGAGCCGTTAGTGAGGACTGTCGGGAGCTGGGTTGTAGCCACCAACAATGGGATAGAGGCGGTTGGCGGACGCTAGGCTGAGTCAAGGGGTGCTTCTGCTGATGTTACTAATCCTACTTACACCCCTGACCAACCCATCAGCCAAGGGGGAGCTTCTAGGTCTAAGGGCTCCAGGAAGAAGAGAATGGCCCATCCTTATGGGAAGAAGACTAAGAGATCGAGGTTTACTTTGATGACTTCTTCCACACCCACCACTACAGCACACAACCACCACCATGCCACTACCACCACCACCACAACTACTACTACCACCACCATTCCTCCCACTACCACTATCACTCCTCCCACCACCACTACCACAGCCACTCCACCACATTCCAGTCCCATTCCACCTCCCATATTCACCACATCCACCACTACAACTATCACTCGCCAAGCTGGCCCTCCTCCCAATCCACATTCAAAGTTGGATCCACTCTACCTAATATCGGGTTAGAGGAACAGCTTGCTAACCTCAATAGCATTATGCTAAGGCTGCTTGCCACTGATGAGCTAAGAGCTACTCAGCTACATAAGATGATGGAGGTGAATGCAACTCAGGTAAAGAAGATCGTGGATCTCAGCGAGAAGAGTGCCTATGAGAGAGCTCTAGGCCGAGCCCACCATGCACTGACAAGTCAAAATGAGCTGCTGTTGGCTTCGGTGAAGAGGATAAAGGAGCTTGAGAAGAAGAACAAGAAGATACTACTAAAGCTCAAAGGATCAAAGAGTGAGCCATTAAAGATTAAGGATGGTGATAATGGTGATGATGATAATGATGATGATGATGATGATGAGGATGAAGATAATTCTGAGGAAGATATTGAGGAAGGACGACTGAGCAGAAAAGATCAAGAGGATGATGATGATGATCAGGAAGGTGATGCATCTGCATCAGCCTTAAATCCTCAAGCTCAGGAGAGGCGAACGAAAAGAAACCAAGATCAAGGAGCCTCATCCTCCGCTCCTCCAGCTGAAGAACCGACGGATCAAGACAAAAGTAATTATTAGATGTATTTGTATTTAAAAACTTTTGTACTTGAATCATATATTAAATTAATGTAATTAACAATCATCTATGTGTGTTTATGTTTTAAATGTTTTAGATAATGACTTATGTGTGATGTGCTAATGTTTAATCAAACAGATGAAGCTCAACAGACATACTAGTATGATGTCGAACCCTTCAACAAGTTAAGACTCAACTTACAATGATTCTTGACTTGCAAGGGATAGTCAGGAGATTTGTGAGCTACACTCCAGAAGAGGGATATATTATTCATGATCTGACGGACGAACAACTCGTTGAAATGTTTAGACTAAATCCTGACGAGCTTGTCAAAGATGCTCCAGAAGTAAATGTTGTGAGTGATGATGAGCTGAATGATGTAGATGAAATTGAGATCAAGGATGTCACTCCTGAGCATTATCCAGAGTACACTGACCACGAAGGTAATGTTATACCCAACTTGGGTGATACTTTTGGCAATGCTACGTTTGAGAAATTGGAAGAGATGGAAAATAAGAAGGAAAAAGATGAAAGCCAAGCCCAAGCTTCAGATGCTAATGTTGATATCAAGAAAGCTGAATGGGCAACTTGTTTTGCAGAGATAAAAGCCCAACACGTGACAAAAAGCAAAATGCCTACAACAAGCTCTATAGAGTCAAACAACATCATAAGGTGTCTGGCAAGATCATAGCGTGGGCATATTTTGAAGACTTAGAAGTCTATGCAGTTAAGAGAGAGAAAGGAATCGAGTACTTCAGATATCCTTATGATCTGAAGACTCTTCCTAGTTTTGAGCTCAACCGTTTGGCATGCTTAGATCTCCTATATGCAAACCTCAAGAACCGAAGAGGTTCATACATAAGTCTAAAGTGGACCCTATATCTAGGAAGCCTAAAGTTGTGCTGAAGTGGAGTCCCCCAAACATGATGTCAAAGATTCCCTTACGAGAAATGCCTCAGGACTTCACTCCACACTTCAAATGGTGGTATTATGACTGGAGGATAGGCAAAGCGGTCATAGTTCTAAACAAAGATGGAAAGAATGATACTACCGGGTATTCGACCCAATGTGGCTTACAAACTTGTCAGCTGAAGATGTCTACACATTATACAAGTGGCCACTATTCTATGACACGTAGGACATTGTACAAGCTCTTCAATTTCAACATGTGATAAGACTCTGCTTTGCTTTTGGAATACATGCAAGAGTCACAAAAGAGAAGAAGTACAATAAATTACAAGAACATGTGAAGAATGTTAGACGATAAAGGAAACTAGGTCCAAGGGGGAGTTTGTAGATACATGTGTACCTAGTTTATGAGCTTAAATGTAAAAGTCTTTCATTTCTTACGTATGTGTAATTTGACAATGTAATGAATTATGATATATGCTTTGATGGTTATTTATCTTTAATTCATATGTATGACTTCTTATATAGGTTTGAGGTTGTTATGCATAGTTCTTAGTCAATAAGGGTTGAGTATTATGTTCAACATAGTCGAATAAGTATCCATGCTAATGGCCCATACTTATGGACCATATGCATGAATACATCATGCTTATGGACCAATCGTACGACTGAACCAGGAGACTGGATCAGTTGTATGATTGATACATAAGATTGACTCAATCACACGAATGAACTTTCAGTCATGCGTATGACTCAATCGCATGATTCAGTTGCACGACTGAACCATACTAATGGTTCAGTCGTACGAATGGAAACCTCTAACCTATAAATACCACCTAATTCATGGAAAAATAGAACACTGGAAGAGAGATTACACATACACATAAACCCTAGCCGTCCAGAGCATCCCAAACAGCCTGTCCAAGTTCATAGTTAGTTCCTGATCAATTCCTACTCTTTCTTAACGTTTAGTTTCAATCTTATATCGATCGGGTAATCGTTCTCACTGATTGGGTCGCCAATCAAATAGGATTCCACACTATTTGATCCGATATAACATAGAATCAGTTAGTACTCCATACGTACTTGGTCCATCTAACACTCCGCTTATTTCATCGTAAAAGGTTTGACACTACAACCACATATCAAGTTCGTGATGTGGGCATATCCGAAGGAGAACTTGTATGTTTCCCATGCTGCGTGTAATGATTTATCATCGTCTTCGTGAAAGCTTGTGATGTTGCTTCTCAGTTTGGCAATGTGATCAGGTGGAAAGTATTTCAAAAGGAAGTGTGCAGCCATTTACGACCATATGGTGATGGAACCAGGTAGAAGCGAATCAAGCCAGTCAATGGCTCGACCTCGAAGTGAAAATGGAAAAAGTCTTAGTCTAATGGCGTCTTCGGAAAAGTTATAGATTTGGATGATTGCACAGATACAAAGGAATCCTGAGATGTGAGCGTTAGGATCTTTGCCTTGTAATTCGTTGAACTAAACAAAGTTTTCTATGATAGGATAATACTAGACTTAATCTCGAAATTGTGGGCCGCTATTGCTGGTTGGACAATGCTAGACTCGTAAGCATCGATTGATAGTGTGCAATAGTGCGTCATCTTCATTTCCTTGTCTTAGTTAACCATGTATCCTTCCAATTGTGTACCTTCTAAAGAGTCTTCTTTGATGATTGTTGCTATTTGTCATGGTCTTTCGTGTAACCTTTGACGGAAAAGTCGTCCGGGTTCCGAAAGAGGCGAAACAAGTTCAGGACTAGAAAATTTGGACATAGACTAACTTAAGGAAGTATAAGCTGACTAAGGCTTAGAATGAATCACTAAAATGTTACTAAACTAGCTAAGGCAAACTATCTAACAAAAATAAAATAGATTTGAACCAAAAATATATTATTAGGATATAAACAAGATAGTAAAAACATAATGGTATGTTAGGAAGGAACCTGATCAACTCTCTTTTTAACATTAAGTTATATTTTTAGAAATCATATATCAAAAAGGTCACAAAAGATTTACCTACATTACTAGGGCTTTGATCTAAGCAGTAAAACTCAACTTGACGTGATCCTAGTCACTACGAAGCAGATAGATGAGAAATTGCGCTAGCTTACCTTTATAAACATTACATAATTAAATTAATCAATATCTTTAGTCACACCACCAATTCATCACAGTTACATAAGTGTAATGTAATTAGAATGATAGCCTTTATTCCCTGGTTTTAAATACAAACACTTCAATCTTATTTTATTTATTTATTGCTTTTAAATCCTAAATTCTTATCAATGTAACTTATCATTTTCTCAAACAAAAACCAAATTTGATAGTCAAATATTAAGGTTGTTGAGTGGGCTAGGTGTGTCCACGGATTTGATACTCGGTTCTTACCATCACTATACTACCACACGATAGGTACACTTGCCTTTTGTGTGTGTGGTTAATATTAGTAGTAACATAATAAAACTGAATATGTGCAAAAAATATTTATCAAAACATATACACTATGCTTCGCATCAAGTTTTTGGCATCGTTGCCAGGGACACACGGTAGTTTTGAAAGACAATCTAATTTTGACTATCTTGTGTATATTTTGTTAATATAATTTTGTTTAACTTTATTTTATTTTTGGTAGATAGTTTACCTTAGTTAGTTTACTACATTTGCCTGATTCATTCTAAGCCTAAGTTAGTTCATGCTCCTTAAGTTAGTGTATGTCCGACTCGTCTAGCCTTGAACTTGCTTCGCCTCTTTCGGAACCCGAGTGACTCTTTAGTCAAAGGTTACGCGAAAGACCACGACAAGCAGCTCCAGTCATTGAAGAAGACGTTTTGAAAGGTACACCATCCGAAGAAGACATGACTAACTCTAGGACCGTTTAAAGGAGTTACAACACAATACACAATGATGAGAGATAGTTTAGAACACTTAATAGATCAAAAGGGAATTGGTAACACAAGATTGACACTTAGAACACTAGCAAATATGAGACATAACAAGAGCAAGAACAACATGAGTATTTTGGTTTTCAAGGATGTATATTTCTCTCAAGTTCTTTTGCAAGTGTACAAGCATATCATGATACGTTTCAAAGACCTGAGATACTTATAATACATCCTACAACCGGTCATACTTTGAAGGCCAGTTGGATACATGATCTAGACAACAATAAAATTAATAGAGTCAAAAGGCAAATTGCTTTTTGACTAGTGACTATGACATGCCATAGCTCACATCCAAATATATTTATAAAAAGAATAAAAGTACATAAAGTAGAAAGTAAAATACTCAAGACCTCAATGTATAGTTACCAAAAGCATGGACCTTTTAACCAACTTGTGAAAGTTGGTGAGTCAACAGAGTTGTAGCGGAAAGGTGGTCCAGCTTTATGGTAAAGTACATCATATAAAAGCATGTCTTCAAAAGTCTTCAGAAGATACTTTGTCTTCATTTCTTGGCTTTGAAAGACTTTATACTTGAAGCTTCGGAAGACCTCACTTTAAGCTTCGGAAGATGTTGGTCTTGGCTTCGGAAGATTTCACACTTAGAATATATTCAAGGCAGAGTATGAAAATTCCAAAGCATTCTACTCAGCACTTCTATGCTTGCATGCATGATAGACTTCTGGATGTAATTGGATGTTTTGGATGCATCAGCCTTATACAGAACCTTACACTAACCACGATGAGGAAATGAAGATGACCATTATGCAAGTCGTCAATTGATGGTTACGAGTCTAGTGTTGTCCAACCAGAAATAGTGGCCAACAATTTCAAGATAAATTCTATTATTATCCAAATTGTAGAAAAATCTGTTTAGTTCCATGGATTGTAAGACAAAGACCTAACGCTCACATCTCTCGATTCTTTCGTATTTGTGCGACCTTCAAAATATAGAACTATTCAGACGATGCCATTCGATTAAGACTTTTTTCCATTTTCACTTCGGGGGCCGACTATTGACTAGCTTGCTTCGCTTCCGCCTGGTTCCATCACAACATGGGTGGAAATGGCTGAACAATTCCTTTTGAAATACTTTCCAATCGATCGCACTACCAACTGAGAAGCAGTATCACAAGCTTTCACCAAGACGATGATGGGTCATTACATGTAGCGTGGGAGAGATACAAAGGTCTCCTTTGAAGATGCCCACATCACAGACTTGATCTGTGGCTGCAGTGTCAAACCTTTACGATGCAATCAGCGTGTCATGCCAATAGAGGCATACCAAGCCTTACAAAGAGCGGCTAAGAAGAGCTTTGCTTATAATCCCTTACGAACTAAACCTAGTTCTAAAGGCATTTGAGATCATGTAGACTTTGAAACCCTAATTGTAGCCCAATTAGAAGCTCTAACCAAACAATTCGAACAATTGCAAGCCGAGTTGAAGAAAACTCCAACACGATGCAACACATGCGAGAATTCACACAAGACCAACGAATGCCCCCAAGGAATTATGATGGTTGAAGATGTTGACTACGTAGGAGACCCAAACAACTCAGATAACAAAAACAAATTGGAGGAGCAACTCGAGTTACAGAGAAGCTGATAACAACCAATCATCATCTGGATTCAGTCGAAGGCTACCTTACCAACAACAGAAACCACCAAGAAATATCTACCACCACCACCTTATGTTCCACCACCTCCATATCCAGGTCGTTTGAGACAACAACGAATGAAGGTGCAATATGGAAAATTCCTGGAGTTGTTCAAGAAACTCCACATCAATCTGCCCTTGGTGGAAGCCTTAGCCCAAATGCCAAATTATGCTAAGTTTTTAAAGGGTGTGTTGTCAACCATAAAGAAACTGGAAAAGTTATCACACATAGTCTTAAATAAGGAATGCTCTGTAGTTCTTTAAAACAAACTACCTCAAAAGATGACTAATCCAGGAAGCTTCACCATACCTTGCATAATAGGAAATCTTTATGTTAGCAATGCGTTAGCTGACCGTTCTATTAAATATCCAAGGGGCATTGTTGAAAATCTATTTGTTAAAATCGAAAAATTCATATTTCCCGTTGATTTTGTAATCCTTTACATGGATGAGGATAAGAATGTTCTTCTTATCCTAGGTCAACCTTTCTTAGCAACTGCTTGAGCCCTCATCGATGTTTGTACCGGCAAACTCACGCTTTGAGTAGATGAGGAGGAAGTAACTTTCGACATAAGACTATCCTTGAAACACCCTCAACATTATGATGACTCACTCTATTACATTGACATTTGTAGTTCGATCATAAGCTATCATTTAAATAATACTTTTCAAAATAAAGCTTGTAACACTTAATTAATAGAGGTCCAAACCACCAAATCCATCTGTAAGAATAAAATCATACCAGAACTAGAAGTTGATGAAACACCATCATATCAAGAAGCATTTGAGATCATTAAACAAGAACTAGAACCTGAAGCCAAATCTTCTATTGAATATCCTCCGGTTTTAGAGCTCGGCAAACTTCCATCTTATTTTGAATACGCCATTCTTGAAAACACATTCTCATCCGCCTTATCAATTTATGAGAAGAACAAGTTGCTCAATGTGCTTAAGGCATATAAACGATCAATTGCTTGGAAAATCATAGACATCAAGGGAATCAATCCATCTTTTTTGCACTCATAAGATACTAATGGAGGAGAACTTCAAATCTCTTATTCAACCTCAAAGATGCTTAAATCTGAGCATGCAAGAGGCGGTGAAGAAAGAAGTAATCAAACTACTAGATACTGGTTTGATTTACCTTATTTTTTATTGTTGGTTCAGTCCCGTCCACGTTGTTCCAAAGAAAGGAGGAATGACTGTTGTTACTGACATAAAGAATGAGCTTATTCCTACTTGTACAGTTACAGGATGGAGAGTTTGCATCAATTATCACAAACTCAATGACGCCACAAGGAAATATCATTTCTCTCTGTCTTTCATCGACCAAATGCTCAAGAGACCATCTAGAAAAATGTTCTATTGTTTCCTTGACGGTTTCTCGGGTTATTTCCAAATCCCTATTTGCAGGACCGTTGAAGGGTGGTCAACTTACAACACAACAACACAAAGAGGAGAGTAACTCAACTTAATCAAATAGTGAACTGGATTAACCACAAGTAAAGACACTAAGAATACAAGTAATTAAGAGACAGAACACAAGAGCAAGATACACAAGGATATGGTTTTCAAGGTTGCAGTATATTGCCTTCTCAATGTTCTATTACAAGTGTTACAAGCATAAAGGAAAGTTACAAGAACATGAGATACTTACACTACATCCTACAGCTGGCCATACTATGAAAGCCAGCTGGATACAATTGTCTAGATACAACACAAAATCAATTGTAGAGTCAAAAGGCAGATTGCCTTTTTGACTTTATGACTATGACATGCCATAGTTCACATCCTTATCTATTACAAAAAGGATAAAGTACATGAAGTAGAAAGTTACAAACTCAAGACCTCAATGTACAGTTACCAAAAGCATGGACCTTTTAACCAACTCATGTAAGTTGGTGACTTTTCAGAGTTGCAGCAGAAAGGGGTCCAACTTTATGGAAAAGTACATCAGATAAAGCATGTAGTTAAAAGTCTTCGGAAGAAATCTATCTTCAAGAGTTAAGCTTCGAAAGACTTTGTCTCTGAAGCTTCGGAAGACTTCTTCTTTGGCTTCAAAAGATATTGGTGTTGGCTTCAGAAGATTTCACACTTAGAATATTTCTGTTGCTTGTGTGAAAATTCCAAAGCATTCTTCTTCAGTACTTGTGCAGCATGCATGCAGAATGACTTTAAATGTTTGGTTGCTTCAGCCTCTTCATATAATCTCTACAAACTCCCCCTAGGCTGATGCTACCAAAACACCTTTAAGAATTCAGATTTCAACAGTCCTTATCAGGATGATGACCAACCCTTTCTTCATAAGATGATCAGGATCCTTCAACTATCAAAGTTTCTTCTCATGTCAAAGAGATCATGAAGAGGCAACTGAAACATGTTTTTCCAAGTGTAGACATTCTAAATGCCATGGTCTCTAATGACATGCCACTTTCTGGATTTATAGTGTATGTCCAGGACAGGATGGGTCTTTCTGATGGTAGAGGAGCTATTGGAATGGGAGATGATGGAGCATCCTCTGGTGCACATCCTCAGGATGTTTCGACTCATCCTGAGGTTCATAAAAGGATGTAGTCTTCTTCTTCTTTGGCTTTGGTTTTGAAGCCATCCTTTTCTTTCTTTTTATCACTTTTAACTGAGAAGACTCGTCTGCAGCACCAGATTGATCTTCAATGTCTTTCTTATTTGGGCCTTCCTCTATCACAGGTTTAGAAGGAGAGGGAGGTTGACCCTGCTATGGATAAGAAGAAGAAGCTTGCTGAGAATCAGCAGGAGGTCCAGGTTGTGTTGTCTCTGGTTGTTCAACCTTAACCTCCACTTCAGATGGATCTTGACTTGGAGGGGAGTGTAAGTCAATCGCTCTCTATCCTTATCTTCTTCTTGATCACCCTGATATGCTCATCCATAGAGGACAGAGACATGGGTCCAAGTCTCCTTCCAGAGAATCCATACAACTTCAAGAAGCCATCATCCTTTGCTTGTCTGTAGACATCTTCATACTCTTTTAGATGATGGCTCTTGATTTAGTAGCTTCTTCCCTTAGCTTTCTTTTGGTTGTCTTTCTTTCCTTGACTAACTCAAGTTCGAGTTGTTTGAGATACTCAAATTCATTATAGTCAAAGGATAAGGGAAGAAGTGCGTCTGCCTGATAGAGGCCCTGTGGCACTCAGGTAGTTGATCATCTTGATCCTTTCTTCTTTTTTATCTACCGGAGGTTCTTGTTGAACCACTCCTCATATGCAAGGCTTTCTTGAACTGGGGAGAGAGTAGGCACATGCTTGTATAGTCTTTTCTTTCTTCTGTCTTCTTTGATTTGTACTAGTAGCTCTACATCTTCTGCCCTTTTCTTCTCCTTTGACCTTTCCAAGTTAACCAGTTCATTCAGTTCATCCAAGAGAGAGAGAGAAATGACATTGTCTATGTCATTGTCCGTCTGTAGGTAGTTTATCCTGACTGTCCTTAACTCATCATTCTGAGTATCTGGTCTGGGGGCAGCCCTGATAGCAGACTCCATAAGTCTTGCAGACTCCATAAGTCTTGCAGACTCCATAAGTCTTACAGACTCAGAATAGGAACTTTCTCCCCTCAGCTTCCTTTTCCACTCTCTTTCCTCCTCCTCAATCTCCTCAGATGTCATCTTTCTTTTCCCTTTGTCACTAACAGACCTTTGTGACTAAGGGCGGAGAGAGCTTTGGCCTTTATTGCTTGATGTAGCTTTTGAGCTCTGGCAGAGAGAGGTTGAGAAGCACCTTCACCAGTAGGGTCTCAAAAAGGGAATTGATCTTGGCAGTAGTTGTTGGTGATAAGATAGGGCTCTCACGTTCTGTTACTGGGCCTTCAGTCAAGGTTTCCCTATAAAACTAATCTTAGCGTCTGCCTCAACATCAGTTGACCGATGACATTGCTTGATTGCCATAGTATTCTTCAAAGGCTGAACTCTGCAGCGATCCGTCTTGGATTCTTTGAGCCAACTTGTCAGCTTGTCTTGATTGGCTTGGATTGACTAGTGGCATGATGACTAAATCTAGACTTTCACAGAATTTCAAGGTGTGAAAGTTGAAGATCTCTTGTTGCCCTTGAACTCTAATGATGATAAGGGCTTTCCTGTTACTGTCATACCTCCACCCAATAATGTGATTTGAAGATAGTGAAGATGACATGGCCCTTGGTATCCTTTCCTCAAACAGACTCTGTATTAAGGAGTCTATAGAGTCCATATCAATATGAACTTGAGGAAGTTGCTGAGTATGTACAATTACATGTGAGGATAGTGAATCCTCAGTGTCCATACTCTCTGAAGAACTACCAGGTTCTATGATTGCAATGACTTTCTCCCCCTTTTTGGTAGCATCACCCACTTGCATAGGTGAGCCAGGAGTTAGGTCAATCACATCCACAGGTTCTTGTGTTCCTGGTTGAGCTCTTCTAAAGGTCTCCTAGCTAGTTGTTTTTTAAGATATGAAATTTCAAGTAGCTGATCATTAACCCTGTTTTGCAAGGTAGTCACTTGAGATTCAAGGTGACTAACCTTGGAGACTAAATAGGTGCATGTTTTAGACAGTTTTTGCACCTTCAGTCTTAGATTACCCTCATCTTCGTTAGAAGAATCATTGGGGGATGAGATGATTGGACCTGAGTCTTCTCTCTCACCACCAGCTTCAGGTTGGCTGCTGGTTTTTCTCTGCTCACTGGCAACCTCAGTTGAGATGTCAGGGCTGAGTTGCCATGGTTGAGGTCTTATAATGATCTAATCACTTTCAAAAGTGAGAGACTCTTCCATATGGACATCCTGAACAGGTTCCGGAGTGTCCACCTCAGCAGTAGGTGACTGATGTGGGCTAGAACTACGAGCCTCAGACACACTCATCTCTCTTTGAGTAGGGGAAAAGAAGAGAGAATCATGGTACTCACTGAAACCTAGATCTTCATCAGTGGAGAAGTCAAGGTTGGGAATAGGTTGGTTGAGATCTAAGGATGGGGATAGTAACTGTCCCTTGAAGGTTGATCACTTGAGTGTTAAGACTCAAAGTGATGGCTTAAGGCAGTTTGGCTTATGAGCTCAATGGCTGAGCATGAGGAACCTCAACATGTTCATTGAAGTAATGGGAGTGGTCTGCTCCTCAAGAGAAGTAGGAGCTCCAGTGTCCACTTCTTCCTGTATGGGTAAGTGTATAGGGGCCTCCACAGACTGAATATCCTGAGTAGGGGTTCGTTTGAATTTTCTTTGGTAGGTGAGGGTATTTGTGGTGTTTAGGTGGTTGGAATGTAGAAGGTGTGGGTTCAACACTAGCTGGTGTTGCTAGGTTGTCACCTTGAGCAATGAGCTCTAACATTTTTGGGACCAGGGTTGTTTCTACCCCAGAGAAGCCAACAGTGGGCTTTCTCAAGATTTTAAAGATGTTAGGCTTCATCTCTCCCAATTTAAGAATATTACCTGTTCCCCTAAACTGTGAGCCCATTTCACAGTTAAGAATGTACTGGACATATCTAGGAAACATATAATACTATATGGAGTCTAAGTTTGCAAGCAGATTAGTATAAACAAACTGAGAATACCTTAACTTGACCCCCTGAACCATCCTTGGATAATTAAGGATAGGTCCTTAGGAATCTGGTCCCATCCACCATGCTTGTTTGATAAGCTGTGGATAATCACATGGAGCAGGAATTTCCATTGGGATGAGACCTTCCCTTTCCTGAAGGTCATGACAGAGTAGTCTCCCTCATTGCCCATCTATGTGAAGGACTGGTTAACATCATCCTTGGGAAGAACCTCACCTTCTTTATCATCCAGCTAAAGATGCATGTTGATAATGGCCAGAGTGATGAAGATTGTTCCCCCTGCACTGTGGAGACAGTGCTTCTCCCCATCCATTATGACCTCTTGGCAGGTCTTCCAGAATTCTAGCAGATGATCCTCATAAAGTGGAGGATCAATGGTTAGGGAGGTGGAGTAGTTCGACAGAGATAAGAAACAACAAACCTCTAAGAAATGAGGATCTTTCTCAGAGTTTAACAGAGCAACCTGGTTATATTGCCTATGTAACTGCATGGTAAAGTTCGGGTCATTTCTGTGTGAGGGTTGGCCATTTTAAGAGAGCTTAAGGATGAAGAAAGAAGAAAGAAAGAAATTTCAGAGAGTATTTGGGGTTTTAGGTTTGGAGGAAAGAAGCAGATGATAGAAAGAGGGGGAAACTGTTGGGTTTATATGTCAAAAAGGATTTCAGATAAAGTTTAATGAAAGAGGATAAACTTTGAAATCCAAATGTCGGTCACACCTCTGAAAAAGTAGTTTACTTTTGCTCAAAAGGTAGTTTTCTTGGAAGTCAAAAAGCTTCCGAAGGTAAATTATCTGGGAAGTTTAATGAAAAAGCTTCCGAAGCTAAAATGACTTCGGAAGATTTTCTTAAGGATTTTGAGAATTTTGACTTCGGAAGAAAAATTAAGACTTGAATGCTTTGTCTAGAAGAACAAAGCTTCCGAGAGTTAATTTTGCTTCGGAAGAATATTTTCCTTGAAAACATATAAGTGCCAATAAAATTTTAAGCTTTGGAAGATATTTCAGGATTTCTTCCGAAGGTAAAATACTTTGGCAGTTAGTTGTTTTAAAGGCATAAGTTTCTTCTGAAGTTAAAAACATAACTTCTGAAGGATCAAAATTTTCATAACTCTAAGGAAAGTCTTCAAAAAGTTTTCATCCAAAGAAAGCAAGAGCTTATGGAAGTGATGAACTAGACAACCTAATACACACAGATTTTAAGAAATGATAAGAATTAGTTTTAAGAAAAACCTACTCAAAGTTTATCATCCCAATAGCTGATACAAGATATTTAAATCTCTGTTCATCAAAGGCTTTTGTAAATAGATCAGCATATTGTTCATTTGTGTGGACTTTGACTAGTTTAATTAATCCCTTTTTATAATTATCTCTTATCTAATGATACCTGATGTTGATGTGTTTGGTCCTTGAGTGCTGCACAGGATTCTCTATGATTGAGATAACACTATTGTTGTCTATGTGAATGGGAGTCTCCTTGAAGTTTAAACCATAGTCCAGCATCTGATTCTGAATCCAAATCACTTGAGCATAGCAGCTTGCAGCAACAATTTATTCAGCTTCAGCAGTTGATGTAGAGACACAGGATTGTTTTTTGCATTGCCATGAGACAGTCCTTCCACCAAGTAACCACATCCTCCAGATATAGACTTTACAGTCATATTGCAACCACCATAATCAATATCTATATATACATACAGATTGAAGTCAGAATTCTTAGGATACCACAACCAAGTGTTAAGGAACCTTTAAGGTATCTTAGAATCCTTTTGATAGTGATAAGGTGAGACATCTTAGGGTTGGCTTAATATCTTGCATAAATGCAAGTGGCAAACATAATATCAGGCCTGCTAACTATAAAATACATAAGAGACCCAATCATAGCCCTGTATAAGTGTTCATCTACACACTCCCCCTCAAGATCAGGTCCAAGGGAGTGGTTCCTAGCTATGGGTGTCTTAGCAATCTTACAATCAGTCATGTTGAACCTCTTGAGTATGTCTTGAACATACTTTAACTGACTAACGAAAATGCCATCTTCAAATTTCTTCACTTGAATTCCCAGAAAGAAATAAAGTTCCCCCATGGCACTCATTTCAAATCTAACCTTCATCAGCTTCTCAAAGTCCTTGTAGAGCCTTGGATTAGTTGAACCAAAGATGATGTCATCCATATATAGTTGAACTAGCAATATGTCATTTCCCTATCTTTTGATGAAGAGAGTTCCATCTATATTACCTCTCCTGTATCCATGTTTGCAAAGATACTAAGATAGAGTCTCATACCACTCCTGGGTGCCTGATACAGCCCATAGAGAGCTTTGTCAAGCTTGCAGACATAATCAGGATGATCAGGATCTACAAAACCAGGTGGTTGTTTGACATACACCTCTTCATCAATCACTCTATAAAGAAAAGCACACTTCATATCAAGTTGAAAGACCTTGAAGTTCTTGGATGCAGCAAATGCCAGGAGTATCCTAACAGCTTCCAGTCTTGCTACAGGAGCAAAGACATCAGTGTAGTCAATCCCTTCTTCTTGTGTGTATCCTTGACCAACTAATCTAGCTTTATTCTAGATGATAAAGCCTCTATCATCCTTCTTGTTTCTAAACACCCATTTGGTTCCAATGGTAGTCTTCCCATGAGGAAGAGGACAAAGGTTCCAAAGTTTCTGTCTTTTGAATTGAAACAGCTCCTCTTGCATAGCTTCAACCAAACTTCCATCCTTTAGAGCCTCATCAACTTTCTTTGGCTTTATCTAGGACAAGAAACAAGAGTGAAGACAAACATTTGCTTCATGGGTTTGTCCTCTTTTCTTACCCTTAAGACAACATCTCCAATGATATTTGTAGTGGGATGAGACTTGTGGATCCTAAGCTGAGGGATCACAGCAAGTTGCTGAGAAAGATCTAAATTAGAGAAATTTAGATCTGGCATAGATGTTTCTCCGACCACATCAGCACACTTATCAAGAGAAACTTAATCCAAGGAGTGCGTGACATCATTGATGTTGTCATCTATGAAGTGGTTATCAGCATCAAGAAAGTCTTGATCACTATCACCACTACCATCATTGTCTTCTGCATTTGAGGTATCTTTATCTAGTTGTTGAGCCTCTGAGCTGGAATTTGAAGGCATACCAAATGTATCAGCTGAGTTTGTCATTATGGTGCTGATAGAAACCTCATTTGTAGAAGTAGTCCCAACTGGAGCTGAAGATGTATTACTTGAAGGTCTTCTCAGCTCAAATCTTGGATCAAGATCACCTGTATTTAAAATTTTTGCAGATCCTGAAATAGTCTCACAAGATTTGTTAAAACAGTTAGTAACTAGATCAAGATCAAAAAGCCAATCAGGACCAGAACTAGCCACACAGGGTGTGTGTTCATTGAAAGTCACATTGGCTGACTCCTCAATAATTCTAGTTCTGAGATTGTATACTCTGTAAGCCTTAGCTTGGGAAGAGTATCCAATGAAGTGTCCATCATCTAATTTCTCAGCAAATTTGGCAATTTGATCCTTGGTATTCAAGATGATGCAAGGACATCCAAAAGACCTGTGAAAACCAATGAAAGGTTTCCTCTTGTGCTCCAGTTACCAAATCATTCTTAATCAGTTTATTTATGTTCTTAAAGTTTACATGACATATTCTTTTATGCCATAGGAAAGACTCATCAATATTGGCTTTAGACAGAAAGCATGAAACTTCTCCTGAGGGAGATGTTTCTTGCAAATCCATCTTGTACATGTTCCCTCTCCTGGGGGCTCTAAGCAGAATATGCTCATGAGAAATGACCACCCCTGGCTTGAGAACAATGCACTCATGCTCAGTAAAGAGCATGTTGTGACTCTGATCACAAAATTGGGATACACTCAAAAGATTGTACACAAGCTCCTTGACAAAGTTTACCTTTTCAATGCTGAGCTTACCATTTGTGACCTTGCCCCTTCCAGAAATGTAACTGCCTTCAACTCCTCCAAAAGCAACTAGCCCTCCATCAGTCCTTTCAAAGTTCTAGAGTAGTGACCTATTTCCTGTCATGTGCCTGGAACAGCCACTGTCAATGATCCAGACATTCTTGTTTGTCTTGAGCTATCCCTGCACAGAGAAAATGATTAGTTACATTTGGAAACCCAAGCCTTACTTGTCTTGGGCTCACTAAGAGAAATAGAAAGTAAGGCGACAGTAATAGATCCTATGGTTGTGCTTGGAGGATCTTGAGCTATTGTTGATGGAGAATTCTCAATCACTTGGTCTTTCTTATACTTCCCACCACCTTTGGAGTCTTGGACTTGACCTTCAACCCTTCAGAAGCTTTTGATACTTTGGAAGTTTTGATGACTGAACCTTTAGAAGATTCTACAGACATTGCAACAAACTTCAGTGCTTTGGAAGTATTCCTTCCTTCCGAGAACAACTTTTCTTCCGAAGGCAATTTTCCACTTTCCTTCTTCTTAGATTTGGAATTTCCGAAAGAAACAAATTTTCCTTCCAAAGCTTAAATCTTCTTAGAAATCTTGAAAGTCTTTGGTTTGGTCATGTGAAGAGTACCCTTAGGATTGTATGGACAATCTTTAGCAAGATTAGCAGTACTTTCACATATAACACACTCCATTTTCTTCTTCCCAAGAGCCTTCTGTTGAGAACAAGACTGACTTTGGTCACATCCCTTCTCCACCCTCATATTTGCAGATGCTGAGATAGTCCTTTTGAGCTGGGAACTATTCTTGGAGTTTGATGGACCAGGCTGTGTAGCAGTGGTACATAACAGATCAGTCTTCTTCTTGATACTGAGATGATTTGATCATGTACCAGAACTCTTAGCAAAAAGAGTTAGGTTTATGTCTTCAGTCTTTACCATTTCAAACCCTAAAAGATAAAAACTTGTTTCTGCTTGTAGTCAAAAGTAGCCTTGATCTCTTGAGCCTTCCTTGATTTCCTTTTGCTCTTTCTGATCAAGTTCTTTCTTATTGTCTTGGTCATCACAGTCTTCTTCTTCTCCTAAGAAGGATAGTGGCCCTTCTTAGAATCCTCCTCTTCACTCTTCTCAGAGGAATTATTCACTATCATTTCATCATCCTCTTCATTCAAAGGATGTATGAGAGGAAACTCATCTTCATAAGTTCCACACCTAGGTGATCTTACAGACAAGATTGTGTGTGGAGGAGCTATCTCATTTGATCCCAGTCCCTGCTTGTTTTGATAGCACACTTTGTTGTGTAGAGATGAGGATATCATGTTTTTGAAGGTCTCTTCTTCAAGAACACACTTGTCTGCCCTGGCTTTGCTGATCACAAGCGCAGCCTGGCACTTAGTCAACTTAGTTATGATATCCTTGATTAGAGTCCTAAAGTCTATATGCTCATGTTTTAGAACTGAAATAGTTTTCTCTAAGTCCTCTATCTTCAGTTTATAATCATTTTCAGACTTTCTAAAATCAGCTTTTAAAATGTTTAAGGACTCAAGATCAGATCTCATTTCCAAGTTGTAGGACCTGTATCTATTAACTTTAGCAATGCATTCAGGGGTACAGAGATGTTCCAATACCTTGGATTCATCATGATCTTCCATCAATGCTTGGTTTGGAGAAGCATCTTCCATCTGAAAGCTCCATAAAGCCTCCTTTTTCAACAGCAACAGCAGCTTGCTGCTTTGGCTTCTCATTCTGGGAAGCTTTGTCAGTGTAGTTTGGTCTGGACTGTGTTTGGCCACCATTTGTTCTAGGTGCTTTACACTCCCTGGCAAAGTGGCCCATCAAGTTACAGTTGTAACACTTGACCTTGCCTTTGTCTAGCCCAAACTTTCCACTGGTTGCATTGCTTGGAAACTTCCTTCTAGTCCGCTTGTAAAAATTCTTGGCTCTGTGAGTGAGAAGAGCCATATGCTGGACTATCTCCATGTACTCCAGATCATCTGGATGGATACAATCCAGGTCTTCAAGGGTGAAGAGAAAGCTGCCACAACTTTCATCAGAAGACACGAAGGCTTGAGAATAACTTGTCTCTTGAAATGGGCTTCCTTGAGTGTAGTTCTCCCTTACTGTCTCTGGGAAGGTGATGAAAGGAACCTTGATGAGTTGTTAGGGTAGCATATGAGATGATGTTGCGGTTCTATGCTATCCCTTTCAACCATATGAAGGGCTGAATCCATTGACTGCTGGAGTTGCCAGATAAACCTTGCTTGTTCATCTTAATTACCACATAGTAATTAAAACGTATACCGATGGACCAACTAAGATTCTCTCGGAGGAGTTACACCTCCACCCCGACGAAAACTAAGTGTGGGGAAGGGTCGCGCCGAAGACCTGAAACTTAAACGCGACATTTGTACATAGGTTTTTCTTCAATTTTTAACTTATTTTAGGAACTCACAAGCAAAATCACAGGGCCATGCACCATGAAGCACGCGCCCATGCCTCTGACAAAAATTCCCACGATATCCGCTAACGACTGTAGAATGTTGTAGGTCGAATTTAAGACGAATTCTAACAAGCACGGGGCCGTGCCTGGCCAAGCACGCCCAAGTGTTCAACTTTGACAACATGTATATAAATACCACACTTATTCCATTCTTTCATCACACTCATTCCTGCTTAAAAACGTCTAAAAATGAAAGAATCAAGTCACGGAAGTTCAAACTGGAATCCTACAAAGAAACCACGTTCTAAAACGCAAGAGCCAACGACACAAGAGTACTTCTTCAAGTTGCATGAACTGATCAAGCAGATGACTGAAATGAACCTCGTCGCATCCCAACGCCTAGCTGAACTCATAAAAAGTTCAAGAGATGGCGAGGAACTCATTCCATTAACCATTGCTTGCGGAACTAAGCAATCGCACTTCTCACTATCCCATCCCAAACCTTCCACATGGAATGTGTGGAAGTTTCTTTAGAAGCATTTAGTGATGTGTTAGTTGCGTTGATGCCCATTAAGGAGTCTGGTTTTGCAGTTTCAAATTCTCGACTTTTAACATATCATGTAACATTTAGCTTGTTTAATTAAGTTTAGGACTATTTTTGTATATTTACTGATGATTTGTAAGTGATACAACTTAACCGGGTAAATTGCATAACTGAAAAACGGAACAACGATAAACTAAAGCCGAACACCTTAAGGGAGGCACGTCCCCGTGCCTAGGGAGGCATGCCCTCGTGTTCAACAAAAGATGACACCAACTGACATGTTTCAGCCTTTTGTCTTGTTCCGCATCAATTTTTCATGATAAATAAGCCTGCAAGAACCGTATCACTTTAATTATCACCATATTTTCCATTTTCCTTTCTTATTTTCAAAGAACTTCTTGCATTTCCTTTCAAGTTTGTTTGTCCAAGAGGTTAGAATACTAATTCCTATGTTAATGATGTTCATTTACATGTAGATAGGTGATTAGGTCTCTAAACAACCAAAATCCTAGCAATTATATGTAAAGCCTTGTACTTAAACGTCTTATGGAATAATGAATACTTTATGCCTTCTTGTTCATGTTTCTTTTTGTAGTTAATTAGTTATTAATTAGTATGTTTAGTTAATTATTAGTATGTTTTCCTTTGTTATTAACAAGACTATTTTTATAATTCCTGATGAAATTATTGTTAATCATATTCAAGTTACAAGAGTTCTCAAGTGGTGTTAAATAATATATATATATATATATATATATATATATATATATTATATATATATATATATATATATATTTGAGTATCTTGAATTATTAACAAATGATTAAAATGCTAAATGTATAATATTTGGTTTTTCAAGTAAGAAAATATTAAACCCATGCTTAACCAAAGGTTGACAAACAAAACCACGCGTGCTCGAGTTGAGATTTCATACCTCAAAATGTTAACCGCACCCCCATGTTTTTTCTAGGATGTCAAACTTTTAACTATTTTTAAACATGAGTTGCACAACTATGGAATTATGTCTTGTGAAACCCATGTTTGTCACTAATATCATGAAACTATTCCAAAAATTTATTTTGTATATTTTAACTTATTGTAAAATTTTCAGGATAATGAATCATCCCTATTTGTAATTTGAAGGGACCACAAAATATGGTGTCGTGACTGACTTCAAAGACTGTTACAAAGGGCTAAAAGATCCCATTTGCAAGTAGATGAAGTAACATTGGCACTATGTGATAGCTCGAAAGATATAACAATTTATTGAGTATTCAGTGGAAACGTTTGTTCTCACAAAATAGACCTTCTGTTTATGAACTAACTATTGAGTTTTTAGCATCTTTCAGATTTAGCATGAAAGACTCTGACCCGTGGGCTGATGATACAATTTCATTCAGGCTTGGTGGTCGTTGGCGTAAGACATCCATCGCCTTGCTTGGTGTCTATCTCGATATATATACGGAACAAGAAATGGAGAAGGAAGCAATGTCAGGATTGCCAGCATACCATACATTTCTAGAAGATGAAATTAAGGACGCGGAGTGTGGTGCCATGAAAAGAACATTTTGGGAAAGAATTGGAACAGTGGTGTTCAACTTGAGCAAAACCAAAAGCATCCAGATACGAGACTCGCTACTGCGTTACATACATCAGTTACTTAGCCATTCGACAACAGCTCGTGGCCAAAGTAAAGGAGTTGTTAATTTGAGGGACTTTTCATTCTATATTGTATGGTTAACCAATTGCCATGCATATTGGGTACTTGTTTTGTAGTCTGTTTACAAGGAATGCGATTGCAGGTGCTCTAACACCTATGTTTGGAGGGAGCTGTATTTTGAACATATACGAGAGATATGGGTGTAGCACGTAGGGAACTAAAGGAGTGATGCTAGAACTGTTGGATTTGAGCATTTTCACGAGTGGGGGGATATCCCGCCATAAAGTCCAAACCACCAACGAGAGCTATGAATCAATCCGCCATATACGAGAGCTATGAATCAATCCAAACCACCAACGACCATGCAAGGCGATCATTCAAATATGCGCAACAAGCTTTCAATGAGTGGGGTGATATCCCCCTATAAAGTCCTTGAAAACCATATCACTTTTGGGGCCCGGGCACAATTGTTTTGTGCCAATCTATCTTTTAATTTATGTTGTTTTATTTATATTTTGTGTGTTTAGGATTTTAATGCTTTCAATAAATTAGTGATATTTGGTGATCTCGAGGATTCTCTCAACTTAGAGCGACCAAACACAATTGTCAAATTTATCATTCTTAGGGGAGTTATTTTATTACCCTTTCCTAGTTTTAATTTTTTATTACAATGGGGACAATGTGAATTGCAAGTGTGGGGATGGGGTATTTAACACACATTTGACACATTGCTAAAAAGGTCTAAATTTAAATTTTTTTAAAATTTTGTCAAAACTCACATAACCATTAATTTACAAAAAATGAAATATATCCACTAGATGTTGGTTGACACACACATATAAGTTATGTTATACTATTGAATAACAAGCCTTTGGTTTTCCATTTGAAAATTCGTGCGCTTGGGAGTCCCTGATCATTAATAAACCAAGATTTTACCATGACTGCAATTTTAGAGAGATGCGTAATCAGACTAGGAATAGGCGCAATCGGACATGCTTTTTATTTAAAATAATTTTTAATAAACCAAATTATAAATATATGTTTTCGGGATATAAATAAGTAAATAAATGACATCCAAATATAATTGAAGATTATTTTTATGATATCATAAAAGCAATAATATAGTAAAATATTTAATCATGTAGAATGAAATACTTTTACCCAATTCCATCTGTATTTGAGTTTTTTTATTTAGCCTTAAACAAGTTTTGCAATTGCAATTCTACTTTCATTCTGGATTTAATTGAGGGTGCCTTATGATACATGTTATTAGAACTTACTTTGAGTTGTAACACCCGGTTATTTTAAAAGTCAAAGAAAGAATAAAGCAAAGGAAAAGAAAGAAAAGATATATTACCCAAGTTAAGGGGTAAAAAGTATAAAAAGGGAAAAAGTCTTTAAAAGTTGGTGAATAAAGCAACATGGCCGCCCATGTTGCCTATTCGCATAAACTCTCGGATATTTTTAGAAAGAGAAAGAGGAGAGCTAAAAACTCTTGGGTATTTTTGTTAGAGGATCGTGTATTGGACGGAGTACTAACTGATCTACGTGTATACTGAATCAAATAGTACGGAATCCTATTTGATTGGCGATCCAATCAGTGAGAACGTTAACCCGATGATATAAGATTAATCTAAATGTTAAGAACGAATAGCAATCGATCAATAACGATTTATGAACTTGAACTGGCTTTCTTGGGCGTTTTGGACGGCTAGGGTACGTGTATGAGTCGAATTCTTCAAAGTATTACGTTTTTCCACGAATTAAGTGGTATTTATAGGTTAGGGTTACTCATTCGTGCGACTGAACCATTAGCATGGTTCAGTCGTGTGACTGAGTCATGCGATTGATCCATTCGCACGACTGGGTGTTCTATCGTGCGACTGAGTCAATCTCATGTCACAATTGTGCGACTGATCCAGTCTCCTGGTTCAGTCATGCGACTGGTCCATTAGCATGAAGTTGTTCATGCGTATGGTCCATTAGCATCGGCCATTTGCATGAGAACTTCATATGACTAAGTTTGAATATGTTTCACAATCATTAATTGACTTAGATCTATTCAAACAACCACAAACCTATAAATTTGGTTTAATAAGCATTAATACACAATAATCAATGAAATATAAAACATTATAAGCATAAACCACACATTGTATTTCATTTAAACCGTCCAGTTACATATATGTAAGACATGAAAGACCTTTTACATTAAGCTCATAAACTAGGTACATATGTATCTACAAACTCCCCCTTGGACCTAATTTAATCTATTGTCTAACATTCTTCATCAGCTCTTCATATTTCTTGTACTTCTCCTCTCTTGTGACTCCTGCATGTATTTCAAAAGCAAAGCAGAGCCGTATCACATTTTGGAATTGGAGAGCTTGTACAATATCCTGAGCATCATAGAATAGTGGCCACTTGTATAAAGTGTAGACATCGTCAGAACACAAGTTAGTTAGCCACATCGGGTCAAATACCCTGATAGTTTCCATATTCCCATTTCTGTTCAGAACTATGACCGCCTCACTCGTTCGCTAGTCATAGTACCACCACTTAAAGTGCGGAGTGAAGTCCTGAGGCATTTCCCATAGAGGGATTCTTGACATTGTGCGCGGAGGACTCCATTTCAGCACAATCTTTGGTTTCCCAGTAATGGTATCAACTTCAGACCTTCTGATATACCTCGTTGGTTGTTGAGGTTTGAAGTTGACCCACCGGGTGTGGTACTTTCTCTTCAAAGCAGCTTCAAACCAGCCGGACATATTGCGAGGATCAGCATATAACAACTTCAATTTGGCCAGCTGGTTTGAGGATCAACATATAACAAGATTTCCCTCAAGCTGACAATGAGGGAAATGCCGTGAAGTTGTTATATGCTGATCCACCGGGTGTGGTACCCTCATGGTTGTTGAGGTTTGATGTTGACCCACCGGGTGTGGTACCCGCACGGCATCTTTCGAGAATCAGCATATAACAGCTTCAAAGGTATCACTAACAAAGGTGTCACCCAGATTGGGGACTACATTTCCCTCATTGTCAGCATACTCTGGATAATGTTGTGCAGTGACGTCTTCAATTTCAATTTCATCCACATCGTTAAGCTCATTATCACTATCATGTCCACAGTAGGAGCATCCTTCATAATCTCATCTGGATTCAGTCGAAACATCTCAGAAAGTTACTCATCAGTAAGGTCGTGAATTATTCTCCTTCTTCAGAAGTGTAACTCACAGACCTCCTGACAATCCCTTGCAGATCATGTATCATTATGAGTTGAGACTTGATCTGCTGAAGGGGAGTAACGTCGTACTCATCTTGCTGAGATGTTTGATCTGCTTGATTTAAAACATTAAACATATCATGCATGAGTAAATAATCAAGACATTAAACATTAAATATATATACATTAACATTCAAACACATAAGTTTTAATACAATATTCAAATTACACATGATTTAAATTACATAAAACTCTATGCATTACTTTTGTCTTGGATCATGTGTTCTTCTACTGTCGGGGCTGATGTCGAGGCACCTAGATCTTGAGTCTTTTTGGTCCGCCTCTCATTAGCTTCTTGTGCACCCGAAGCAAATGACTCACCTCCTCCTTCAGATTCTCCTCCATCCTCATCATCACCTTCATCATTACCATCATCATCATCATTATCATCATCATCACTATCATCACCATCATCTCCATCTCCCTCTCTGATCTTTAGAGGCTCATCCTTTGTGCCCTTAAGTTTGAGCAGGATGGTCCTCTTAGCATCCTCCAAATCCTCAATCTTCTTAGTAGATAATACATTTTGCTCCTTGAGTTGGGAAATCTCTAGACTCTGAGCAGCCATTTGTTGTGCCTGCTGCTCAATCTGCTGCGCCTGCTGAGATATCTACTATGATTGTGCAGCAGTAAGCTCCATTAACTGTCACAGCTGAGCAGTCTTCTCATCATTGGATGCTAACAGCTTCAGCACCATACGGTTTAATGCTGAAAGCTATTCCTCTACCCCTCTGGGAGGTAGAGATAATCCTGATGGAAAGGAGGGGTAAGATGATGGTCCTGCTTGGTGGCTAGAGGTGGTGGTGGTGGCAGTGGTGTATATGGGAGGTGGTATGTGTGTGTATGGTGATGGGTAAGCTGAAGTGGTGGTGGATGTGATGTGGGGAAGTGGTGGAGTGGCTGAGGTAGTGGTGGTGTGTGTGGTGGCAGTAGTGGTGACAGGTGGTATGGTGGCAGTGGTGATGGGGGGAGAGGTAGATGTAGTGGGTGGTGTGGTAGAGGTGGTGGTTGTGGTGGTGGTGGTGATAAAGGTCATCCTCCTCTTCTTCGACTTCATCCCATGGGGTTGAGCCATCCTTTTCCTCCTCTTGCCTTTGGAGGTGAATACTCCCCCTAGAATGTTGTTGGGCTGACCTGGTGAGTAGCTGGGGTCAACTGCTGTCTCCCTAGATATGATAGGGCGTCCTCCAACCTCCCGAATGCCTCAGTCGGTGGCAACCACCTGCTGCCCACTGTCCTGGTGAGGGGCTCCTCATCACTCTCTTCCTCCTCATCAGGAGGACATAAATCCTAATGGAAGGTGCCAGTGGTGGCATCTGTATGAATGGGTGGTGGAGGTGTAGTATGAGCAGTGCTAGCCCTAGAAACAGCAGGGCCAAAATCTCCACTAGTGTCTCCATCATCATCATCGGACTCATCAGATGGCAGAGCAATCTGCTCAACATCTGAATCACTCTCCTCGTGGCACCACTTTCGCCTTGCAGGCGCCACGTACTCCTCCTGGGCCAGATGCCCAATCAGTCTCTTAACAGGGGGTTTGACTTGCTTTCCCCTGTAGACCTTCATGTGGCCTAGTGTCGTGTCATCCATCACCTCTAGTGACACCGCATCATGGCTCTTCTTAGACAGAGAGGGCAGCTTCTCGTCAATAATCATCTGAAGAAACCTCGGGTACATGCAAAATCCCTCTTTACCTTTAGCCTTAAGATTCTCAATCAGGTATGAGAATATCATGCTGGAGAAGTTGAAGGGATGGTTCAACACTAGTGCCACATAGGCATTTTGAATCTGGTCTAATAGATCATCAAAGCCACCCCTCCTCGAAGCTATGCACTTAAGTATCACATGTGCTAAGTACTTGTATTGGGAAGATAGGTTGCTTTTGTTAAGCACCCCAACATTTATGTCCCTAGAGTACTTAATCCTGAGGAAACACCCTCTCACCGTCAGAGGGTGTAGTCTGGTCGGGTGATCTGCATCGTCACCCAGATCTAGTACTCGACGAATATCTTCAGCAGTCACCTTGATATCCTTCCCAAATATAGTACTCTGGATGCAGTAGGGCTCATGAGAACGATCAACCGATGCACCCTCCTAGAAGGCCTGCTGTATAGACTTGTAAGGAGTGCATGGTGTAGATATAGCTCTATGGATCCATGACCTCTTTAGAGACACGATGATGCTAGCAAACTCGGTAGCGTTCCGAGTTGTGGCGTCCAAATGTGCACAAATATTGTGCTTGGTGTTTATGGTCCACCTATCAGCCATAAATCTGTAGCACAAGGAGTATACAAGTTAGTTCATCACACAACAGAAACCATTGATTATTAACCTGTTTGAGATCAGTCTGGTTCAATGTGCGATTGAACCATACGACTAGTTTCAGTCGTTTGACCTAACATGTGATTGGATACAATTGGGTGACTATTCATGCGATTAAGTTTAATTGGATGACTGAGCCTGCGATTGGTTCAGTAGGCCGACTGAGCTCATTCTTATCATTCATTCGGCCGACTGAGTCATTTGTCCAGCTCAGTCGGGCGATTGTAGTTCATCTGGGTGTCTAGTCGCATGACCCACTGTTTGTTCAATTCAAATTCGAATTTTGACCAAATCTAAACATTAGATATCGTGGTTTGGTTCAATAGACCTGCAATAACCCTACTAAACCTTGATTTCAACATTTTACTTAGTTTTATTAGGTTATTTATCCAACTTAAGTATCGGTTCTTGTTAGGGCCGAATAATGTAATTTTGGAGTCATATCGACTGAAATTTGGGTAGATTGCACCGCATTATACATGTGTAAACACCATAGATCTTCAGAATATCAAAATATGAAGTCAAATTAGGTCGGAGGAAATTTGGCCAGAGTAACGGTATGCTGTGTGAATTTAGGACTTTGGTTCCAATCGGGCGACTGGATCCATTCTGGTCTTTCATTCGGTCGATTGGAACCCAATCGGGCGATTGGTTCTATCGATCACTTTCAGTCGGCCGACTGGGTTTCAGTCAGGCGACTAACTCATTCGGACAACTCCATTCGGGCGACAGGCTCAATCTTGTAAGCCATTCATGTGAATGGTTCATACTCATGCTTCATTCGGTTGTCTAGTGCATAAGTATGGTCCAATCGGACGACTAGTCATACTCATGGTCCAGTCGTGCAAATGGATCATACTTATGGTTTTGACTTTATGACCATTTGACATTTAACCCCATTTAACAGTTGATTAAAAATTACGAGCATTCGATCATCTTAGACAAGATCATTTTAACTTTGAAAACTTTTGATCACCTCAGTCGTGATCTTTTTCATTAAAAACATTTTGTCACCTCAGACGTGACCCATTAACATTGAAAGCACGTTTGGTCACCTCAGACATGACACTTTTAAGTAATAGAATCCCAGATTGAATTCCATGACATAGTCCAACATATAACCTAAATTGACAAACTTAAACAAAAGAAACTACCAGAAATAAGGACAGAACTTAAGACATATTTTTGTGATTTTGTGTGAGGTGGAAATCCTAAGATTGAAATCTAACAGGTTTATTTCTTCAACAGGCAGCTTCAAGTTATTTTGACCATAAGAGAAACGATTCATTATGGAATAATACAGGTAATCAAATCATTCAGGACGTGTTACCAAAATCATTTGATGCTAGATTCTTGTTTTCGTTTAGAGTCATTAGCAAATTAAGGAAATCATACTAGTACTATAAGACACACACACTGATTTGGACTTTCAAGAATCGCAGCCATGATGATTGTCAGTATACTTGTCCTCTTAAATCCATACACATACTTTTGACAAAGATTGGTGATAGTTTAAGGTTTAATTATTTCAACAAGCAGTTGTGGATCCCACGCTTATATGGTAATCAACATTCCTCAGGAGATTTTTGAGCGGTCTACGGGTATTTTGACAAGAAGAAACTATTCTTAGAGCTTTCAAGAGAAGCCAAGCCTCAGGTCAGTGCCACCGCACAACAGAGAGGCGGCAAACAACAATGAATTCTAGAATATATAGGTTATGCTTATCCTTAGGTCAGTGCCACCGCACAACAGAGAGGCACATAACCTATATTCTTGTTTAAGCAATTTATTTTGTTGCACAGATCGCACCAACAACATAGGTTATCAGTTTGATTGATTTTTGAATTTTTCATCATGTGCTTTACTCATATGTTGGTCATCCGCACACATTTGTGGCGTTTATTTTGCTCGTCACCCCTTATTGGAACTCTGTTGATTGTGTTAACCAGGGATAAGATGATGACCCACAGCTTGTTGAGCAGCTTAGTTTGATCTTGAGATCACCAAAGAGGTCTACTTATCTATTGTGTTGAATCTACCGACATATCATCTAATGGTCTAGCAACCTCTAGGTCTACTTTGTCCGTGTTACCTTAGTAGTCGCTAGTTTTACTATTATTTTTCCTTTAATTTTTGCTTAGACTTGTCAGACTAGTACTTTGAACTTCGCATCTAATTCAATTTAGATCTTTAAAAGTTCCAAATGCTTTGTTCCTGTGTACTATCATTTTCCATAGTCGTTGAGTCGATCTCTAGGATAAGATCTCATTTCTATTAGCTTGCCTGTCTTCCTCCCTCATTTTTTTTATACTAACTTAACCTATGCTCCCCCTACAATTCTAAAACCGTAAACGATTTGTGTTTTTAGGATTTTAATAGGCGAAGAATTGAAACAATAAAATAAATTAAAAAAATAAACTAGAATAAAATAAAATAAAATAAAATGGACTTGACACATCGGACTAGACTTGTTCATCGTCTGAAATTACATCACTTTTCTTTTTAACGCCGTTGACCTCTAACAAATATAGAAAACGTGGTTTATCAAAGGCTTTTGTATAGAGGTCAGCGCGTTGAAAATCCGTATTTATTTTAACAACATCGATTAGATTCTTTTCAAAACAATCACGTATAAAGTGATAATAATGCCGATGTGTTTGGTCTTAGGATGTTGGACATGATTTTTAGTAACGGCTATTGTAGCAGAATTATCAAGAAATATAGGAGTGTTAGAAAATTTCAAACCGTAGTCCCGCATCTGCTGTTGAATCCAGATGATTTGAGAACAGCAGCTTGTCGCAGCAATATATTCAGCTTCACAAGTTGACAATGCAACTGATGTCTGCTTCTTACACTGCCACGCGACTAATCTTCTCCCAAAGAATTGACAACCTACTGAGGTGGATTTGTGGTTCATCTTGCAGCCGCCATAATCTGAGTCACTGTACGCGGTAAGCTCGAAGTCATCGTCATGAGGATACCACAACCCAAGTGTTGGTCTACCCTCAGATAACAGAATATCCTTTTGACCCTAATAAGATGGTTAACCTTTGGTTTTGCATGATATCTTGAACAAAGAAATGTTGCATACATAATATCAGGTCTTGAGGCAGTAAGGTACATGAGGGATCCAATCATTTCTCGGTACATGGTGGCATTTACTAGATCACCATTCTCGTCGGGTGCTACATCATGATTTGTAGCAAGTGGAGTCCCAACTGCGGAAGCATTCTCCATGTCAAACCGACTGAGAATATCCCCTACTTACTTGGTCTGATGTAGAAATATTCGCTTTGGTGTTTGATCCACCTGTAACCTGAGAAAGAACTTCATCTCTCCCATGGCACTTATTTCAAATTCTGCCTTCATTACTGCTTCAAATTCTTTACATAATTCTTTGTTCTTGGAACCGAAGATTATGTCATCAACATAAATCTAAACCAGCAGCAGATCACCATCTTTCTCTTTGATGAACAGTGTATAGTCAATTACACCTCTACGAAATCCGTGTTTCACCACCTGAGTTAAGAGTTTTTCATACCATGCTCTCGGGGCTTGGTGAAGCCCGTAGAGAGCCTTATCTAGTTTGTAAACTCTGTCCCAATGATAGGATCCTCAAATCCTTCGGGTTGACTGACATACACTGTTTCCCGGATTTCACCATGAAGAAATGCACTCTTTACATCCAATTGATAGACTTTAATCTTCATGTAAGAGGCATAGGCTAGGAGATACGGATGGCTTCCATTCTCACCACAGGTGCAAATACTTCATTGTAATCAATTCCCTCAACTTGTCCAAATCCTTGAACTACAAGTCGAGCCTTGTTCCTGATGATGACACCTTGGTCATCTTTCTTACATTTCAAGACCCATTTGGTGCCAATGACCTTAGCACCTTTAGGTCTATCTACTAGTGTCCATACACCTAACTTCTTGAACTAAAGAAGTTCTTATTGCATGGCACTCACCCATGCCTCATCATTTAGGGCTTCACTGACATATTTTGGCTCAAACTGAGACACAAAACAATGGTAAGAACCATCATGAAGATACCCCTTTTCCATTACCGAGGCATAATCAGCTGAATACATCTGATTTCTTATCTGAACTCCTGAGCTGACATCCCTAATGACATTGTCCAGAGGATGATAGACATTTAGGCGTGATCCAGGAGTGGTAGGAACAACTACCTCAGAATCAAGATTATGAACGTTTGGTTCCGTATCTGAGGTAGTAGGAGTGTGAGGTTCTGAAGACTCGAAGGCATCAATGTCAGATGCTTGTGGACTTGCAGTAGTAGGAACCTGTTGCTCTTGAGTGTCCTGATCATTGTCCACGGCTTCATTGTCAGAGGAAGAGTCACTTACCTCGAGTGCTCCCCTTGAGTTGGTAGGTGATTCACCTTGTGAGCTAGAGGATGTAGATTCCTGTGAAGGTGTGTTTAGAACATCATACATCATTTTGGATACTAACTCATCATCAGACGTGGAGAGAGGAATGTTGAAGGAGTTGAAGAATCCATCATAGTCGAAAAAGAAAGTGGGTCCTTTTCCAGCAAGAAGGGTGGTGAATCTCTAAACATTGATGTTACACCACATCTCTACTTGACCCGTTGAGTTGTTGTATACTCTCTTATTCAGTATGTTTTATCCTAGAAAGATGCCCTCTTTAGCCTTCTCGTTAAACTTCCCATCTTGAGTTTTCTTCAGCAATGTGCATGGTGCTCCAAATGGTTCGAGATACTCCAGATTTGGTTTACGTCATTGAAGTAACTCGTAACACGTCTTCCCATGACATTTTACCACTAGAACTCGATTTAATGTGTAACAAGCATTGGCCACTACCTCATTCCAAAATTGGATAGGCAATTTTGAGTCTGCTAGCATTGGTCATGCTGTCTCTTTTAAGCTGCGATTCTTTCACTGAGCAACCCATTCATCTGAGGAGTGTAGGCGGAAGTGAACTGATGCAAAATTCCTTTTCTTTTCAAAAATCCTCCATCCATTGGTTCTTGAACTTGGTTCGTTGTGTGAGCGTACTTGTCTTACCTTCAGCTTGTAGAGAGACTCCAGTGTAGTTACCAATTCTCTGAATGACTCAAATGTTTCTGATTTTGATTTCAAAAACATCACCCAAGAGAATCTTGAGTAGTCATCTGTAACTACATAGCAGTACAAATCGCCTGCGATGCTTCTTGTACTGACTAGACCAAACAGATCCATGTGAAGAAGCTCAAGAGGCAGTTCTATAGAATTAACTTTCTTTGCCTTATGAGACTTCTTTGTCTGTTTGCCTTTCTTGCATGTGACACAAAAATCCGGGACTTTGGAAGTTCTTGACATTGACTCCTCGCACTAGATCATTCTGGATCAAGTGGTTCATCTTCCGTGGATTGATGTACCCCATTCTCCTATGCCAGGAGATAGAATCCTTCTCAGTAGCTTTTGACAAGAAGCACTAAACTTGATGATCCATTGTGGAGGCCTTCGATAGATCCAAGACATAAAGGTCATTATATCTTGAGGCTGACTTTAATACTTGTTCCTCCGGAATCACATAGTCCTTTTTCAGGACATAGCACTTCTTATTGTTGAAAACTACCTTAAATCCCTTGTCACATATTTGGGAAACAGAAAGCAGGTTATTCTGAAGTTGTTGAACATAGTTTATCTTGTCAAACTTAACTTTCTGGTTCCCTACTTCTCCTTGAATTGTGATGTACCCTCCTTTGTTTCTAGCAAAAGAAACATGACCTCCTTTGATTTGTATGACGTTTGATAGGAGTGACCAGTTTCCAGTCATGTGCCTTGATGCTCCGCTATCTACAATCCAAGTGTTTGTTTCAGCACTATAGCGAACACGCTGCACATTCAATTGAAAATTAGTTAAGGTGAGGGACCCAAGCCTTAACCGGCTTGGGTGTCCAAGAGGCATCACACATCATAAACTCTACCCATTGTCCATTTGAGGGTGAGGGAAGATCAACTATCTTATTGTTCTCATTTCCAGACAAAGACTTTTCTTTCCATAAGCCAGCTTTGTGTAAAGCCTCTTTGTGATAAACAGACGACTAGCTGATAGGTTGAACTTTAGGTTCACTGACTTTTTTTGGTGAAGTCATGGAGGTTCTTTTGGAAGAGCTTGCTTTAGTGTCATAAAGTTCAATCTTTTTCTTTGAAGTCTGATAATAAGGACAATAAGATGCTATGTGCCCATACTTTCCACAGTTGTAGCATGATCTGCTTTCAACTTGACGATTTACCTGTTTCTGTGGAGAAGTATGTGTCACACGAGTGACTTTACTCTGTTTGGGTTTTGACACTTCTTGTTTAGATGTTTTCTCTTGTTTAACAAAATTCATTGTTTGGACATTGTTAACATCTTTTCCTTTTTGTTTATCTGGACATAGACATGAAGCACGTGATTGGTTAATTTGTTTGGTATTTCTTGGTTCAGAAATAAAATTTGTTGAACCAAATTTTATTTTAACCTTTTCAAATTGTTCGTCCAGATTAACACAAGACATTTTACCTTTTTATTTTGAAGTGGTATCCTTTTTTTTAGTGACAGATTCATTTGATTTACATGTGGAATCTAGATCACTCACAAGAGGAGTGGACACCACATGATCTTTGATTGGGTTATTATTTATTGGTTTACTTTTGGCATTCATCAAGGTCTCATGTGGTGGTGGTACCACTTTATATCCCAAACCCTCCCCATTATTGTGCTCTCTCACTAAGTGTTGGACAGTGTGGGATGAACTTGTCCAACTATGCAGTTTTTGTTTTAGTGAATTTACTTCTACTTCCAAAATTGTCTTTTGTTTCTTAGTGTCTTCTAGGGAGTTTAGATAGAACTTAATGTCATTAGCTTGATTAAAGGCTACAACTTCAGTTTCCCTAAGTTGTTTATTCAAGAGTTCTATCTTTTCTTTATAGCCGTGCTCATTTTGTCTTAAGACTCTATTGGCTTCAGTGCACAGTTGTAAGTCCTTTACTAAGTTATCATTATGGTCTAATAACCTAGCAAATTTCATATCAATGCTTTCCCTAAATTTATTACAATTAGAACAAGCATGATTATTTAAAAGTTGAGTAGTGGTACTTATGTAAGGCCCCATTCCCGGGAAGCCTCACAGTCGGTAAATCATAGCATAAAATCAGTTTAATAACAAAACATGCAGCGGAAATAATTAGACATTCATTTAAAACTTAGAAACCATGTCGTACTCATACATTTGCCCTTTAACTAAAACAAACATAATAGTTGTTCTTAAATTACAATAAAGATTTCATAAGCAGGAATGCCATCCATAGTTCCCCAAGTAGCTCTTTGGTGCCATCCTCAGCATCAACACTTACCTGCCAACTATTATGCATAAAAGTCAGCTTTGCTGAGTGAGTTCTAGTTTTAGGTAAATAAGAAAATATAACTTTATCCTTCATATAATGAGCACACATACATAATACATAACATTTTGATCATAATAAGCATGTTCATTATCTTTCATTCTTTCATAACTTTCACTTCATCATAAACGAGATTGCACAAAGCAAGAGCTCCATGTGATTGACAACAATTGTCGATCCCTGTCGGTACACATGAAAACGGTAGCTAACCCCGACAGTTGATCCACACTACAAGGCACATAGCCCGCTCATGAATACGGATCCATCATCATAAATCAAACCCACATAAGTTAAGTCTATCATAGTGCTTGCAAGACTTTCCATCATCAAATGGGCCTGGGGGGTAACATTCATTAAGTTTCGCTTTTCATAAATATCATCTTCCACTTTACTATATAATACTTAACTTATTAGTACACAGCATACCAAGTACTAGTCGTCATATAACATAACCGATCCTCCATGGGACAGCGGGAGTTCGAGGGCGGCATCCCCTGACAGCGGGGTCCTAGGGGCGGCAGCCCGTAGTGGGGTCCAAGGGGCAATGCCCCTGGCTGGGGCCGGGCTGCCAGGTCAGCGTGAAAAATTTTTATTTTTAAACATTTAGATAACACATTTCCTTATAGAAAAATCTATCTTTCAGTTAAAACCTCATAAAATCTACGTCGTTTAAAAACGTATATTTAGCATGCATAATAACCCCAAAACATGGAACACTTATAAATAAGGGGATCTAGAACTCACCTGGTTACCGAGACCAACTTCTAAACTAAGCTTACAAGGCTAGGATCTTACTACACAGCCTGCAAATGAGTTGACACTTAAAGGGGTTAATTTCGTCCTAATTTCCCTGCAAGATCATCAATTTCGCAGCTAGATTCGCCAACAGTTTCGCTGCTAGTTTCACCAGCAGTTTCGTTGCTAGTTTCGCTGGCATCTTCATGCCAGTTTCGCTGGCATCTTCGCTGCCAGTTTCGCTTCAAGTTTCGCTCAACGTTCGTTGGAAAACCATGTCTGCGAAACTACCTGTGAAACTATAGTTTCGCAGGAAGTCCTCATAGTTTCGATGATTGAATATGCAAATTCGTTGGATGCATGTACAATTTCGTAGATCGCATAAAAATTACGAACCAGCTTGTTTTTAACCCAAAATCATAACCTTTTACGTCCAATCTTTTAGTTTATCATCCATGAGGCCAAATCTAAGCTTTATACCTGTTTTCATACGTAAAAATGTGACCTGTATGCGATTCTTTGCAACTTTTCAAAACCCAAAACCCTAGAATCCGGGTTTGATCTACAGAATGGTTTAGAGGTCGATTCTTACCTGGATTTGTTGCTCCTTTCTTGAGGTTTGATGCTCCAACACCCAGATCTTCAATCCCTTGACCTTTGAAGCTCCAAATCTTGAGTTTCCTTCACTTTCTCTCTCTACTTTCTCTCTCTATGAATTTTGGGAGCTAGGGTTGCAAATGATAGAGATGGAGGCCGCTTTGGGTGGGTTAAGCGGCTGATTATGGGCCTTAATCACTTAGGCTCTTGCCCATGAACCTAATTTAGCCCATAACCCTTCTCCTTCCTTTATTAAATACCCATTAATTAAGCCCAATATCCTTAATGACTAGTTTTGACTTTTCAGGGTGTTACAAGTCTCCCCCACTTATTTAGGTTTCGTTCTTGAAACCTGTCAGTCATCAAACAATTGAGGATAAAATTTCCTCATCTCCTCCTTGGTCTCCCACGTAGATTCGATCATTTTCTGTGTCTCCATTGTACTCGTACTAGTGGAACCACTTTATTCCGTAAGTGCTTCTCTTTCCAATCAAGGATGGCCACCGACTGCTCTACATAATTAAGTCGTTCATCGACTTCAATGTCTTCTAATGGTAAGACTGCATCATTGTCTGCTAGACACTTCCTAAGATGAGATACATGGAACGTAGGGTGAATTCCACTCAACTCATCGTGTAGTTCTAATCTATAGGCCACTTCTCCTACCCTTGCGATAATACGGAATGGCCCTATGACTCTTGGGCTTAACTTTCCCCTTTTTCAAAACCTGATGATCCGTTTCCAGGGCGATACCTTGAGCATGACCTTGTCACCAACTTCAAACTCTATTGGTCTACGCCTTTTATCAACATAAGACTTCTGGCGATCCTTTGTGGCTTTCATGAATGCTTTGATCTTATCTAACTTCTCGGTCATGACCTCGATCACTTCAAGGCTTCCCAATTCCTTTTGCCCGATGTCACCGCAACACACTGGCATCCTGCACTTCCTACCGTACAACATCTCATAGGGTGCATACCAATGCTGGCATGGTAACTATTATTATATGAGAATTCCGCCAATGGTAAGTGCTCATCCCAACTTCCTCCAAAGTCGATTACACGCTCGTAGCATGTCTTCTAATGTTTGAATCATTCTTTCCGACTGACCATCCGTCTGGGGGTGGTAAGCCGTACTAATATGCAGTCTAGTCCCCATTGAGTCATGAAACCTCTTCCAGAACTTGGACGTAAACTGCGTGCCCTATCCGAAATGATAGACACTGGCACGCCGTGAAGAGCTACGATCTCCTTAATAAATACTTCTGCCAACCTCTCGGAGAATACGTCTCACGAATTGGTAGGAAAGGGCGCTCTTTGTTAGTCGGTCAACAATTACCCAGATTGTGTCGCTTCCTCTCGCCATATGAGGTGGCTTCGTGATGAAGTCCATTGTGATGTTTCCTATTTCCATTCAGGGATATCCAAAGGCTGGATCTTCCCATATGGCTTTTGGTGCTCTATCTTCACTTGCAGGCAAGTCAGGCACTTGCTCACGTACTTAGCCATGTCTCGCTTTATTCCCGGCCACCAGGGATCTTCTTCAGATCCTATACATTTTAGTGGCACCGGGGTGTATGGAATTCAAGTTTTGTGAGCCTCATCCATGATTTTCTCCCTTAGATCCCCATAGAGAAGGATCCACATTCTCCTAGATCGGGTCTAACACCCAGGGTGTTTTCCCCCAAATCTAAAACTTGTCCTTTCATCCTTTTAGAGTTGATCGTGTCCTCTCTTAATGCCTCCTCCTGGAACTCCCTCACATGTTTCATAACATCAGGCATCATGACAATCTGGTAAGCCCTCACCTGAATTGGTTTAGGTCGTCCCTTCCGGTAAGGGCGTCAGCAACCACATTGGCTTTGCTTGGATGATAATGAATTTTGTAGTCATAATCCCTGATTAGTTCCAACTATCTCCTCTACCTCATGTTGAGTTCCTTTTGTTTGAAGAAATATTTCAAACTTTTATGATCATTGAAGATGGTGAACTTCACCCCATACATGTAGTGCCTCCAAATCTTCAATGCAAATACCACCGCGGCCAACTCCAAATCATGGGTAGGATAATTAGCCTCGTGAACCTTTAATTGTCTAGAAGCATAGGGTATCACCTTCCCTCGTTGCATCAACACGCAACCCAATCCTGCATACGAGGCATCAAGTAGACCACCAGATCCTCGTTCCCTTCAGGTAACGTCAAGAGAGGGGCTTGAGTTAACCTCATCTTTAG
Organism: Flaveria trinervia; assembly: GCA_025506515.1. Taxonomy (NCBI): domain Eukaryota; kingdom Viridiplantae; phylum Streptophyta; class Magnoliopsida; order Asterales; family Asteraceae; genus Flaveria; species Flaveria trinervia. The sequence goes on from CM046451.1 coordinate 21,611,175, forward strand.
TTCTAGGAAGGCGTTCTCCTAATCAGTACCCCAGTCATACTTCACGTCCTTTCGGGTCAGCTTAGTCAAAGGAGAAGCTATCTTGGAGAAATCCTGGATAAACCTCCTATAGTAACCTGCCAAGCCTAAGAAACTGCGAAACTCAGATGGCGTCTTTGGAGGTTCCCATTGCATCACCGCTTTAACCTTCGTAGGGTCCACCCTGATTCCCTCAGGATTAACCACATGACCCAGAAATTGAACTTCTCGTAGCCAAAATGCGCGTTTAGAGAACTTAGCATATAACTTTTCACTTCTAAGTGTCTCCAATACTTCATGAATATGTCCGGCATGTTCCTCTTCGCTTATTGAATAAATCAAAATGTCATCGATAAACACTATCACCGATTTATCCAACATCGGTCGACATACCCGATTCATAAGGTCCATAAAGGCAGCTGGCGCGTTGGTTAATCCAAAGGACATGACGAGAAATTCGTAGTGTCCATAACGCGTACGAAACGCTGTCTTAGGAATGTCTTGTTCTTTCACCTTCAGTTGGTGGTGACCAGACCGTAGGTCTATCCTTGAAAACCAGCTGGCACCCTAAAGTTGATCGAACAGTCATCGATCCTTGGTAACGGATACCGATTCTTTACGGTCAGCTTATTGAGCTCGCGATAGTCAATGCACATCCGTATGCTACCGTCTTTCTTCTTGATGAATAAAACCGGAGCACCCCATGGAGAGATACTCGGTCGGACGAAGCCCTTATCCAATAAATCTTGCAACTGGTCCCTCAATTCTACCATCTCCGAAGGAGCTAATCGATACGGTGCTTTACCGACGGGTGTGCTCCTGGTAGCAAATCAATCTGGAACTCGATTTCGGGGTCAGGCGGCACACGGGTTAGGTCTTCAGGAAAGACATCAGGAAACTCACGCACTACCGGCACGTCTGATAACTGTGGCTCTGGCGCATCCACATCTTTTACATAGGCCAAGTAAGCGCTACACCCACGTCTCAAGTACTTTTTAGATGTGATCATCGACACGACCTTCGGTACACAGCACACCTTATCCCCACGAACCGTAACAGATCTACCATTGGGCGTTGTTAGACGAATTACCTTCTTACTACATACTATATTGGCTTCATATCTCGCTAACCAATCCATGCCTAACACCACATCGAAACCTCCTAAGGCCATAACATGCAACCTAGCAGGGAACTTACAATCTTCTAACTCAATCAGGCAATCCTCAACCACTTCAGTTACCTTAGTGGACTTACCAATGGCTGTTTCTACATAGAAAGGCTCATCTAGCTTTCTACTCTCATCATACAACAAATCACAAAAGGCATCAGACACAAAATTCCTACTAGCACTAGAATCAAATACCTTTTACATTAAGCTCATAAACTAGGTACATATGTATCTACAATTTTGAAGAACAAGTGCAGAAGGTCACATTCAAGTAAGATTCATGGTTTTTGAGTGTTCTTAACCGGTTTTATCCTCGGGTGTGTGCTTATGTATGTTGTATGTGTTCGGATGTGTGTGTTTTGGTGGGTTTCTAGGCAGTTGAACTCAATTGCAAACGGGTTTGAAAGAAGTCACACCTAAGAGGCTACAAAGGTAAGTTCTAGGACCCCCTTTTTTTACTTGTTTTAAAATGCTTGGGGGCTGGAAATGCATGTATGAACGTTTTTATAAAAATGGGTATTATACCCGTATGTTTATGTGTGTATGTTATGGGTGGGGTTTGATTTTGGGCCATGATTGTGTTTGATGATGTTGTGGTTGTGTTTCTAAGGCTTAGAATGTATGATTTAAGCTTAGAACATGATAGATGATGATTGGGGACCGAATTAGGATGTTTAAGTGTGATTTAGACTGCTCATGCGCCTAAATAGTGGCTCATGCGCCCAACTGAAAATAACTGCCTAAGAGTCCCATGCGCCCAAAACCTCATGCGCCCGAATAGTACTCATGCGCCTAGAAATAGGTGGAAATTGACTAAGTGTTCATACGCCCAGATAGCTTATGTGCCCAGGCACTCATGCGTCTGCATAGTGCCCATTCGCCTAAAATTGCCCAGAATAGACTAAGTGTTACTCATGCACCCCAATAGTGCCAATGCACCTAAAAGTTGCCCATGTGCCTGAAAGGCCATGCGCTCGCATAGTGCTCGTACGCCTGCATAGTGTTCATGGGCCTAAAGTATTTTCTAACATTTATGGAAAAAGTAAAATGTAGGCATTGAATTGGGATGTTCTAGGGGGTATAATAAGTTGACTTTTTGAAGTCATAGATGATGTGATGGGCGATGTATGATGATATATGATTGATGCTTATGCATGTTGGTATGTTGCATGATTGTTATGTCATGTGTGATGGTGCCTTGTATGGCGATGTTTTGTATGGTTATGTTTATGTTCCATGCTATGTATGTTTATCTTTCTAGTGGCTTTACGTGTTATAGTTGTGAAATAAATGATAAAGTATTATGTAACATAAAGTGGAAGATAATGAAAAGTGGAACATAATGATAGAATGCATGCATTAATGAAAGAGAAAGTAAAGAAAGGCTTGTAAGCAAAATGTACAGAGGTGCACAACTCTAAAATGTCGTAAGCTCAATTATGTGTGGTTTAGCTAACCCTTAAGGATATACGCAGGGGTTAAATCTTTGTGACTGACCAGTGATATAGTACATGGTTTATAGTGATTACTCACCCTGGTGTTGGTGCCAGGCTATGTACGTTATGGAAGTCATTTATGATCTCCAGCCCAGTACCCGCTTTGTGCACACGTTTGGGGTGTAGTATACAGTTGGGATCTTTGTCGATTTCCCCGGTGTTGGTGCCATGCTATGTGCGTTATGGAAGTCATTTATGATCTTCGGCCTAGTACCCGCTTTGTGCATGGGTTTGGGGTATAGCAATGACACTGATCTGGAAAGAGATAAAGAAATAAAGAAAGAAAGTGTTGAACAGTAAAGGAAGATAATAATGTTATTATCTATGTGTACGTACGATGCGTGATCATGTACGAAAGTATAGTATAATTTGAAAGAAAGTAATGAATGGTTTACTACGAAAGTAAAGTATGTTTTATTCTAAAACTAGAACTCACTTAGCAACGCTGACTTTTATGTGTTTCCAGTTGGCAGGTAAAGGTTGTTGAGGATGGAACGGGGTGGCTACTTGGCTATTTTTGGATGGCATTCTTTTGTTTAATTTTTTTGCATTGTAATGCGAACAAACGATGTTTTGTAGCGAATGTTGTATTAATCTGCAAAAGCATTTATAATGAAATGAAATGTTGTTTTTATTAATGTTTCCGCTGCAATGTTTTATATAAGTAATGTAAATATATGTTTTATGTGTGATGATTGTCCAGCTGTAAGCATCCTGGGAATGGGGCCTTACATGAGTATACATTTCAAGACCTTAGTTAGTATTTGTTGAATAAAAATGAGTTAGGTATTAGAAAACCTTAACCATTCAAGCGCCAACCATTTTCTTTTGATTTTTCTTACCTGAATGTCAACCCTAGTTAGTCCCGTTGAGCTTAAATGTTATTATTACTCGATCACCCGAACCACCAAGTCACTTAACCAAAAAGCCTTCAACAAAACCCGTTTTCGTTAAATACACGTTTTTAGCTTATAAAAAAATAGAAAAAGAAAAAGAAAATTTTGGTCTTTTACCAGCAGACCTAAAAGAACTGGAATGCATTCTTTTGATTTTAATTTGCTTTGTTTCCTTCACCATGTAATACTGGGATTTCCCCCGGAAATCCGCGAACAAATTTCAACCTCACGTTCGACGCAAAAAAGAAAATGGCGAAAAAAAGGAACAAATTCCGCCATTTTGTGAGATTTCAAAAAACACTATAAAGAGACGGGCGAAAAGATACAAAAGATGCTTGAACTTTGCAAATTAGTCCCACAACAGAAAATGCAAAAAGAATCCAATCGAGTCCCAATACAAATACAAAGAGCTGATCCGATTGGGTGCTATTAGACTTCAAGCCGAACGATCCTTATTAAAGGAACGTTTTGTGTATCTTCGTGTGAAAGACGAAGTGCGGTTCTTGAAAACAAAATACAGTCTTGACAATCTGACCTTAAATGAGTCCTCAAGTTAGCATATCCCTTCTATCTTGAAGTATTGTATAGGGAGCCTTTTATTACTTTCCTTGTAGTTTATGTTATAAAAAAATAAGCTAAGACCATCGTCTTTATGATTTAGCCACTTTTTCTAAATATTCCTTACCTGAGCCCGGGCCAAGTTACAACCCATCAAAGAACTAACGATTTATATAAGTAAATATCTAAGTAGGTGGAGATTTGAACCCTTAACAAGCATATGATTTCACATGTATTCATACTAGCTAAGTGAGTGTAGTAGTCATATTTAATCTTAAATATGACTCCATATATTTAGCCGAGTGTGAGTTCATCTTGTGGAAAGTGTGGATTTTTACATGATAAAATATTTACTAACTAATCTATTGTTTGATAAGATATCATTTTACATATACTTAAGTTCTTTACATTTGGATGAAATCATGTTTACTTGTGTATTTCCTGAAAGACATTATTTATTATTTGATTAATTTGGTTTTTGATGGAATTATCATTTTAAGTGATTTTGCTTGAGAACAAGCAAAATTTAAGTGTGGGGATGTTTCATTTGCTCCGAATTATATATAAAAGTTCTATCAAAATCATATCACTTATTCCTTAATACCTCTCTTGAAAAGATGATTATGTACTTAAAATTGTTAAATTATGTTTTCAGGTGTTTAAAATGGCAAGGTGGATAAAAGAAGCATATTTGATACGAAATTAAAGAAATCTGAACTTTGGAGTCCAAGCATGGGGTTGTGCCTCCTTAAGCATGCCCCCATGCCTTGCTTGAAACACACCCTCATGCTTAAGTTGACACACCCCCATGTTTGGACATCTAACAGGACAAAACGTACTGTCCCCTAAAAGCAAGCACGAGGCCATGCCCCATCTCCAACACGGGGTCGTGCCCTATTTAGCACGGCGTCGTGCCCTATTTAGCACGAGGCCGCGCCTGACACAACCTGCATGTACGAGCTAACCAATTGTTGTAAGCATTGTAATAGCATGGGGTCGTGCTTAAACACTATAGAAAGCCTATAAATAGAGGCCTAAGTTCACCATTTTGCTAAACTTTAGTGGGAGAGTTACTCTGCAAAATTCTCTCTAGAATCAAGTCTTCAATACCATTTGGAGGCTTGGGAGGTGCATACAACACTTGGAAGAAGCTCGGGATTGTTTAAACATCATCCATTGTGTATCACCAATTTGATTGTTCCATTTCATCAATGATTTCATATCTATCTTGTATGTTATTTGTTGTTATGTTCAAGCTCAATATGAGCCAATTATTATTATCATCCTATTGGAGCCTTTCTTAACTCTTGAATTGTGTAAGGCAAACTTATGTAATTTATGATGAAGTAATGGTGTGATATATATTATGTCAATGTAATGGTGGTCTTGGGAAAACTTTTGATGGGTAGCATCTACATTTGAACGGAAAGTTATAACTTTATAGTTTGTGATTGTGTTTGTCATACACAGTTGAAAAACATATGATTAACTTTCATTCCTGCAACTGGTCTTTATAATAAATCCATGGCTAATGAACTAGGAATGGTTATTAGAAATCATATCACCTTAACTTTTTGATCATTTACGGGTTCACATTTATTAGTTTGAGAAATCTACAGTAATTGTTATGGTTTTCTAAAATTAATGGTATTTTAGGAAGGAACCTGATCAACTCTCTTTTTAACATTAAGTTATGTTTTCAGAAGTTGTACATCAAAAAGCTCACAAATGATTTACCTACATTACTAGGCTTTGATCTAAGCAATAAAACTCAACCTGACGTGATCCTAGTCACTATGGAGCGGATAGACGAGAAATCGCGCCAACTCAATTTTATTAACATTAACATAATTACGTTAATCAATATATTTAATCACACCACCAATTCATCATAGTTACATAAGTGTAATCTGATTAGGATGATAGCCTTTATTTCCTGGTTTTAAATCCAAACACTTTAATCTTATTTTATTTTAGTTATTGCTTTTAAATCCTAAAAATCTTATCTATACAACTTATCATTTTCACAAACAAAAACCAAACTAATTGTTAAATATTAAGGTTATGGAGTAGGCTAGGTGTGTCCACGGATTGATACTCGGTTCTTACCATCACTATACTACCACATGATAGGTATATTTGTGTTTTGTGTGTGTGGTTTAGTATTAGTAATAACCAATTAAAACTGAATCTGTATGAAAAATCTTTATCAAAATATATTCACTCCACATCACATCAATATGTCTCTGTTGGTGTGACACTTCCAATATCTCCTACTGCACTTTGGTCTACAACTTGTTTGTGTGCTCTCATGATTGCATCGTAAAAGGTTTGGAATTGAAACTACAGATCAAGTCCATGATGTGGGCGTCTCTGAAGGAGACCTTTGTATGTTTCCCATGCTGCATGTAATGATTCATCATCGTCTTGCCGAAAGCTTATGATATTGCTTCTTAGTTTAGCAGTGTGATCAGGTGGAAAGTATTTCAAAAGGAATTGTTCAGCCATTTCTGCCCATATGATGATGGAACCAGGCAGAAGCGAATCAAGCCAGTCAATGGGTCGACCTCGAAGTAAAAATAGAAAAAGTCTTAGTCTAATGGCGTGGTCTGAACAGTTATTGATTTGGAAGGTTGCACAGATACGAAGGAATCGTGAGATGTGAGCGTTAGGATCTTCGCCTTGCAATCCGTGGAACTGAACAGGAGTTTTCTACGATTGGATAATACTAGACTTAATCTTGAAATTGTTGGCCGTTATTGCTGGTTGGACAATGCTAGACTCATAACCATCGATTGACAGTGTGGTATAGTGTGTCATCTTTATTTCCTCGTCTTGATTAGCCATGTCTCCTTCTGATGGTGTACCTTCCAAAGTGTCTTCTTTGATGATTGTTGTTGTTTGTCATGGTCTTTTGTGTAACCTTTGATGGAAAAGTTGTTCAGGTTTCGAAAGAGGCGAAACAACTTCAAGACTACACGAATCAGACATACACTAACTTAAGGAAGCATAAACTAACTAAGGCTTAGAATGAATCAGGAAAATGTAACTAAACTAACTCAGGCACACTATTTAACAAAAATAAAATAAATTTGAACCAAAAATATATTAACAGGATATAAACAAGATAGTGAAAAATTTAGATTGTTTTTCAAAACTACCGTGTGTCCCAGACAATGATGCCAAAAACTTGATGCGTGTGAAAAGTATATGTATTTTGATAAAGGTTTTTCATAGAGATTCAGTTTTAATTGGTTATTAATGATACAAAACTATACACACAAAAGACAAGTGTACATGTCGTGTGGTAATAAAGTGATGGTAAGAACCTAGTATCAATCCGTGGACACACCTAGTCTACTCAACAATTAAAAGATTTTGACTACCAGATTTGGTTTTTGTTTGAGAAGATGATAGGTTGCATTGATGTAATTAAGACTTTTAGGGTTTAAAACAATAATTAAAATAAAACAAAATGAGATTAAAACTTTTGCAGTTAAAACAAAGGAATAAAGGCTATCATCCTAATTAGATTACACTTATGTAACTATGATAAATTGGTGGTGTGATTAAATATATTGATTAAAGTAATTATGTTAATGTTTATAAAGGTGAGTTGGTACGATTTTTCATCTATCTGCTCCGTAGTGACTAGGACCACGTCAGGGAGAGATTTATTGCTTAGATAAAAGCCACTAGTAATATAGGTAAATCTCTTGTGAACTTTTGACATACAATTTCTTTAAACATAACTTAATGTTAAAACGAGAGTTGACCAGGTTCCTTTCTAACATACCATTAATTTTTAAAACCATAACAATTACTGTAGATTTCTCATACTAATTGTTAGAATCGTTTTCGGTACGAAGTACTAACTGATTTACGTGTGGACCAACTCAAATAGTGCGGAATCCTATTTGATTGGCGATCCAATAAGTGAGAACGCACGTAAAATCAATCCAAGAATGAAACTAAACGTTAATAATGATAGTAGGACGATTTACTGCGATCTATGAACTTGGAACAGGTGTTCTAGGGTCTCTGGACGGCTAGGGTACGATTTAGTGCGTACGTATTCAAATTGTTTGTTTTTCCATGAATTGAGTGATATTTATAGGTTAGGGTTTCTCATTCGTGCGACTGAACCATTAGTATGGTTCAGTCATGCGACTGAGTCATACGATTGTTCCATCCGCACGACTGAGGTTTCAGTCGTGCGACTGAGTCAATCTCATGTCACAATCGTGCGACTGATTCAGTCTCCTAGTTCAGTCGTGTGACTGGTTCATTAGCATGAAGTTGTTTATGCGTATGGTCCATTAGCATGATCCATTCGCATGAGAACTTCACACGATTAAGTTTAAGCACGTTTCTCAATCATTATTGACTAAGAACTATGTAAACAACCACAAACCTATATAGTTAGTTCAATAAGCGTTGACACACAATAATCAATAAAATATTAAACATTATAAGCATAAACCACATATTGTATTTTATTCAAACCCATTATGTTACATATATGTAAGACATGAAATACATTTTACATTAAGCTCATAAACTAGGTACATATGTATCTACAAACTCCCCCTTCGACCTAGTTTACTCTATTGTCTAACACTCTTCATCAGCTCTTCATATTTCTTGTACTTCTCCTCCCTTGTAACTCATGTATGTATTTCAAATGCAAAGAAGAGTCTTATCATGTTTTGGAACTGGAGGGCTTGTACAATGTCTTGCGCGTCATAGAACAGTGGCCACTTGTATAAAGTGTAGACATCGTCAGAAGAAAAGTTAGTTAGCCACATCAGGTCAAATACCCTGATGGTTTCCATATTTTCATCTCTGTTCAGAACTATGACCGCCTCACCTGTTCTCCAGTCATAGTACCACTATTTAAAGTGTGGAGTGAAGTCCTGAGGCATTTCCCTTAGAGGGATTCTCGACATTATGCACGGAGGACTCCACTTTAGCACAATCTTTGGCTTTCCAGTAATGGCATCGACTTTAGATCTTCTGATATACCTTGTTGGTTGTTGAGGTTTGAAGTTGACCCACCTGGTGTGGTACTCTCTTTTCAAAGCAGCTTCAAACCAGCCTGACATCTTTCGAGGGTCAGCATATAACAGCTTCAATTTGACCAGCTGGTTAAGCTCAAAACTAGGTATAGTCTTCAGATCGTGTGGGAATCTAAAGTACTCGATTCCCTTCTCTCTCTTGATAGCATAAGCATTTAGATCTTCAAAATATGCACACGCTGTGATTTTTCCTGACACCTTCAGATGCTTCTTTACTTTGTAAAGCTTGGTGTAGGTACTAGGCTTTGGAGCACTGCATTGGGCTCTAATCTCTGCAAAACATGCCGCCCATTCAGCCTTTTTGATGTTGACATCAGCGTCTGAGGCTTGGGCTTGATCTTTCTTCTTCTCCGACTCCTGCTCCATCTTATCCAGTGTTTCAAATGTATCACTAACAAGGGTGTCACCCAGATTGGGGACTACATTTCCCTTATTGTCAGCATACTCCGGATAATGTTGTGCGGTGACATCTTCAATCTCAATCTCATCCACATCGTTAAGCTCATCGTCACTATCAATGTCAACAGTAGGAGCATCCTTCACAAGCTCATCTGGATTCAGTCGGAACATCCAGCCAGTTGCTCCAGTAAGGTTGTGAATTATTTCTCCTTCTTCAGGAGTGTAACTCACAGACCTCCTGATGATCACTTGCAGATCAAGTATCATTGTGAGTTGAGACTTGATCTTCTGAAGGGGAGCAACATCGTACTCATCTTGCTGAGATGAATGATCTGGTTGATTTAAACGTATAAACACATCAGTTGGTAGTAATTAATCAAGACAATCAAACATTTGATAAAGATGTATAAACATTAATAACATAATATTAATACAAGATTCAAGTACAAAAGTTTTCAAATACATAAACATCTAATAATTCCGTTTGTCTTGATCAGATGTGTACATCACAAAATCTTCAATCTGTTCCTCAAAAGATTCTTGATCGGGCTGAAATTATCACACTACCGATGCACCAGGAACTTAGCTTCAACTTCACGGTCATCACCTTCTTCTAGGATCTTTAGTACTTCTTCAGCAAGCTTTTGGCTTTGTTGTGGATCAACCTGCTGTTCATAAGCCTGAGAGATATTCCACTATAACCAATAAGCATAGGCATCTTGTACATCAAGTGACATAACCTTGTTAGTTTCTTGAGAGTCTTCTTCATCCATACCACCACCCATTTGCATAACATTATTCCGATCTCTGTCCAAAGCATCATCTTCTTCCTCTCTATCAAGTAGAAGAGGATCATATGAGAGCACGTGGGCAGGTGGTTTAACATTAGTGCTAAGTATGCATTATGGATTAGGTCGGACATCTCATTCATTTCTCCTTCCCTTGACGCTATGCACTTACGGATAACATGAGCTAAGCACTTGAACTGGGGGCACAAGTTTCTCTTGTTGAGCACACCTACATTGATGTCCCCAATGTACTTCATCCTCCGATGGCATCTACATGTGCACATACATTATGCTTGATGTTCATTATCCATCGTTCAGCCATAGTGCTACAACACAAGACACATATACGTTAGAATTTTTGTACATGGATGACATTGGATTTTAATGAACTTGATTCATTTAGTTCAGCGTGCGAATGGATGATGCGACTTAGTCTTAGTCGTATATTGTCCCATGTGGTTGGACCAGTCATGTGACTGAACCCATAAGCATGGTTCATACGTGCAACTGAGTCATTTGGCTGGCTCAATCGTGCGACTGGAGTTCATCAGCGTGTCCATTCGCATACCTCATTGTTAAACACAAAAGGTCTTACTCGTTATCAAAACATGACATTTCACTTTGTGTTTAGAATCATCTGGACTGTAGAGACTCAAATTAGCACTTAGATTCATTTAAGCCAACATGTGTGACCATTTAAGTGTTCTATTCTTAAGAGGAGTCTCGGTTACGAGTTTTAGTGATTTCAACACTTCAAACCTGCACTTAAGACATTCATTTTGACCTAGTTCAGTTGGAGTGTACCTGTAGATGAGTAGAGTAACTGTTAGAATCACAATCACAATGCTACATCATGAAACACAATTTTGGCAGAGTACCGGTGCTCTAGTGCGACTTGAGGGCGATTTGGGAGTGATGAGTGACTGCGACCGACTCCCCCTCTATTTATACTAGGGTGTGTTCCAGTCGTGCGACTAAACCTAGTTGCATACTTGATTCGTGCGACTGAGGGTCAGTCATGCGACTGGCACAGTCGGTCACCTTCAGTCGTGCGACTAGGAGTCGGTCGTGCGACTGTGTCATTCGGTCACCTCCATTCATGCAATTGGTTCAATCTTGTGATCCAATCGTGTGAGTTTACCCATGCTGGTGGTCCTATCGCATGTCTGGGCCATACGTGTGGCTCAGTCGTGCGATTGGGCTCATTCGTCTGGTTCAATCGTACGACTGGTCCATACTATGGTCCAGTCGTGCGAATGACTCATACTTATGATTTTAACTTTATGACCATTTGACACTTTACCCTTGGTAAAACATTACAAGCATTCGATCATCTCAGACATGATCGTTTTTAACTTTGGAATCCTTTGATCACCTAAGACGTGATCCGTTTAATAGTAAACCTTTTCTCACCTCAAACGTGACCCATTTGGCAGTAAAATAGTTTGTCACCTCAGACGTGACCCATCTAACATTTGAAAACAAGTTTGGTCACCTCAGATGTGACCCTTTGAAGTGATTAGATCCCAGACAGAATTCCAATACGTAGTCCGACTTTTAACAACTAAACTGACAATATTAAACAAATGAAACTACTAGAACTGAAAAACATAAGTAAAACATATTTTTGTAAGTTGTGTGAGGTGCAAATCCTGAGATAGATATCTAACAGATTTATTTCTAGAACAGACAGCTTCAAGTTATTATGACCATAACTGGTACGATTCATTATGGAATCATACAGGTATTTCAAATCATTCAGGACATGTTACCAAAATCTTTTGATGCTAGATTCTTGTTTTCATTGAGATTCATTTGCAAGTTTAGGAAATCATACTAGTACTATAAGATGCACACATTGATTTGGACTTTCAAGAATTGCCGCCACGATGATTGTTAGTATACTTGTCCACTTAAATCCATACATAGACTTTTGACACAGATTGGTGATGGTTTAAGGTTTAATTATTTCAACAAGCATTTGTGGATCCCACGCTTATATGGTAATCAACATTCCTCAGGAGATTTTTGAGTGGTCTACGGGTATTTTGACAAGAAGAAACTATTCTTAGAGCTTTCAAAGAGAAGCCAAGCCTCAGGTCAGTGCCATCGCACAGCAGAGAGGTGGCAAACAACAATGAATTCTAGAATATCTAGGTTATGCTTATCCTCAGGTCAGTGCCACCGCATAGCAGAGAGGCACACAACCTATCTTCTTGTTTGAGCAATGTTATTCTTTTTGCACAGATCGCACCAACAACATAGGTTATTAGCTTGATTGCTTTTTGCATTTTTTCATCATGTGTTTTGCTCATATTATGGTCATCCGCACACATTTGTGGCATTTATTTTGCTCGTCACCCCTCATTGGAACTTTGTTGATTGTGTTAACCAGGGATAAGGTGATAACCCACAGCTAGTTGAACAACTTAGTTTGAACTTGGAATCACCAATAAGGTCTAATCATCTATTGTGTTGAATCTACTGACACATCATGTAGTGGTCTAACAACCTCTAGATCTACTTTCTTTGTGTTACCTTAGTAGTATCTAGTTTTACTATCATTTTTCCTATTATATTGCTCAGACTTTTCAGACTTATACTTTGAATTTCGCATCTAATTCAATTTAAATCTTTTAAAGTCCCAAATTCTTTGTTCCTGTGTGCTATCATTTTCCATAGTCGTTGAATCGATATCATAGATACGATCTCATTTTTTAGCTTGCATGTCCTCCTGGATCACATAGTTCTTTTTCAAGACATAGCACTTCTTATTGTCGAATACTACTTTAAATTCTTTGTCACAGATTTGGGAGACAGAAAGCAAATTATTTTGAAGTTGTTGAACATAGTTTACCTTGTCAAACTTCACTTGCTGATTCCGCACTTCCCCTTGAGCTGTGATATAACCTCCTTTGTTTTCAGCAAATGAAACATGACCTCCTTTTATTTGTTTGACGTTTGACAGGAGTGTCCGGTTCCCAGTCATGTGCCTGGATGCTCCGTTATCTATAATCCAAGTGTGTGTTTCAACACTATAGCGAACACCCTGCACATTCAAGCTTTAACCGGCTTGGGTGTCCCAGAGGCATCACACATCATAAATTCCACCCATTGTCCATTAGAGGGTGAGGGAAGATCATTCTTCTTCTTGTTCTCATTACCAGACATTGAACTAGACTTTTCTTTCCATGAGCCAGCATTGTGTAAGGCATGTTTGTGATAAACAGACGATTGTCTTATGGTTTGAACTTTATGTTCACCAACTCTTCTTGGTGGAGTCATGGAGCTCCTTTTTGAAGAGCTAGATTTAGTGTCATAAAGTTCAATTTTCTGCCTTGGAGTCTGATAATAAGGACAAGTAGACGCGATGTGTCCATACTTTCCACAGTTGTAGCATGATCTACTTTCGACATGATGGAGTACCTGTTTCTGTGGAGAAGTGTGTGACACACGTGTGACTTTATTCAGTTTGGGTTTAGACACTTCTTGTTTCGATGTTTTAACTTGTTTAACAAAATTAATTTTTTGAACCTTGTTAACATCTTTACTCTTTTGTTTACCTGGACTTGGACATGATACACGTGTTTGGTTAACATGTATGGGCCTTTTAGGTTCAGAATTAGACGTGTTTGAACCAGACTTTATATTAACCTTTTCAAATTGTTCATCCAGATTCACAATAGGAATTTTACCTTTTGATTTAGAAGTGGCCTCCTTTTGTTTAGTGCCAGATTCATTTGGATTACATGTGGAATCTGGATCACTTACAAGAGGAGTGGACACCACATGATCCTTGATTGGGTTGTTATTTATTTGTTTAATTTTTGTATTAAACAAGGTCTCATGTGGTGGTGGTACCACTTTGTAACCCAACCCTCCCCATTGTTACGTTCTCTCACTAAGTGTTGGACAATGTGAGAAGAACTTGTCCAACTATGCAATTTTTGTTTTAATGAATTTACTTCTACTTCCAAAAATTCTTTTTGTTTCTTAGTTTCTTCTAGGGAGTTTAAGTAGAAATTAATATCATTAGCTTGGTTAAAAGCCACAACTTCGGTTTCCCTAAGTTGTTTATTCAAAAGTTCTATTTTTTCTTTATAACTGTGCTTATTTTATTTTAAAATTCTATTTGCTTATGTGCACAATTGCAAGTCCTTTACTAAGCTATCATTATGATCTAATAACCTAGAAAATTTCAAATCAATGCTTTCCCTAAATTTATTACATTCAACACAAGCATGATTATTGAATAATTGATCTGTAGTACTTACCTGAGAGGGTGCGGTTGAATCAACCATCAAGGCAGAGTCTGACTTTTCTGGTTCTGGTGATTCTGAACTTGTTGAACTTGTCCCTTCTTCAGGCAGGTGATCAACCACAGTTGTAGTTTCTTCAATATTTGACATCACGAGTTCCACTGCATATCACCTTCGCTTGCTGAGTCGTCATCTAAATCCTCAACACTAGCAATGTTGGATTCTCCCGGAGACACAAACCGAAAGCTCCAATCTTTTCCTTCGTCATCCTGAGCAGTCAAGGCCTTAGGATCCTTGCTTGACGAAGTAGGACTACTTGTGTATTTATCCTGACAATTGAAAGATGAGAATGGATTCCCATTTCCTGTCTTCTTGGGCTTCACACATTCACGTTTGAAGTGCCCCTTTCCCCCACAGTTGAAACAGGTAACTTTGGTCTTGTCAAAACCAAAAGTTGTATCCTTAGTGGCAGTCAAGTTCTGTCCGGTCTTCTTGACAAACTTCTTAGCTCTCCGGACAGCACTTGCTAAGGCCCAGATGATGTCCATTCTCTCCAGCTCTGTCTTGTCTACCTGCTCGTAGTCCTCATTTGGTAGTTCCCAATTTTCCAGCAACTAGTCCATCATAGGAGTGAACGACAGCTGCTAAGAGATCCATATGCTCCTTAGCTACCTCTACTGTCACATTCTCGAGATTCTCGTCTTCAGTTTTGTAGCATTGGCTTCAGGTGCTACGTATTGGGTACAAGACGACCCTGACGTGTCAGATCCTGAAGTAGTAGCTTGAGAAGGAGCAACTGAACTCGACATAAATGCTGTTTGAATTGGTGCTCCAGAAGTTTTGGCTTGTGGATTTGAGTTGTACAGTGACGGATTCAGATCATATGAAGACTTTTGGGCCCTATACTTCATTCTCAACTCTTCCTCTCTCAGCTTTAGAATGAAATCGTTGATATCTAACTTTGCCAACATATCATTTTGTTTGAGGTTGGATACAAAGGAAACCCACTTCTCTAGCAACCTATCTGCAAAGTTCGACACCTTATCTTCCATAGACGTTGTAACTCCATGAGTGTGCAGCTCACTCATCAAGTGGTAGAACCGATCGATGACGTCATCCAAGCTCTCCTTACCCATTGACGAGAAGTTGTCAAACTCCTTCAACGCTTTAACCTTTAGAGCCTTTAATGACGTATTCCCGTCAAACCGTTTTTCCAATGCATCCCACAGCTTCTTTGTTGCTTGTTCTCAAAAAACTGATGGAAGATTTCCTTTAGGAATTAACTGAGTTAGCAATGCATATACTTTTTTCTCAGCATTGTACTTTACCTTTTGGCCATTAGTCATGCCACCTAAGGTAAGTTTGACTCCATCTGCACCTACAGGCATGCTATACCCTATCTCTATCGACTCCCACAAATTGGGATCTACTCCATTTAGTAGATCTCGAATCTTTGCTTCCATTATGGGTAATCATCTAACGTTATGAGCTTAGGGGGTTTATTGTGATTCCCCACTTCATTTTCCAGAAGCAATAGATTCTGGATCCTTGAATCCCTCCCTACGGTGAACACTGAATATTGATGCTCCATTACTATCGGCTTTGAACTTTAGAACAAACTATTTTACTTATGCGACTGAAGGAATGCGATTGAACACTTCGTGCAATTGAATAATGCGGTTGGCCCAGACGTGCGAATGAACTAGTGCGGATGGCTCAATCGTCCGAATGAACAGGTGCGGATGAACACTACGAAAAGGCAGTTCAATCGTACGAATGGATGAACGACTGAGTCCAATTATGCGTATGAGGGATGCGGATGGATTCAGTCGTGCGATTGGGTCAATCGTGCGACTGAAGCTGCTGAATTTTGAGAATTCGAAGATTAAGGTATTTTGACGCAAAAAATGAATTTCTCACGAACCCAATTGCCGTATGCCGGAAAACATTAACTTTTTTACCTGTAGACGTCTAAAACACTGTTTGACACAAAAAGATTGCATTTTTGAGTGAAAAACATGATTTCTATATCAAAATAGATTGAATCACACGTAAATCAAGAGCCAAGCTTTGGTTGCGAATAGTAGATAACACCTCTTATAATCTTCAGTCAATCTTTGCTCTGGTTGTCAATAGAATCAAACGAAAAACTATATTAGCAACGTTGTCGATCCGTTAGGTTGCTACAGTATTCCTAAAAATGAATTTAGGCACAATAGCTTTCGTTTACTTTGCATAACTCCATCATAGAAGCAAGATTCCCCATATAACTGATTTTTCCAGATAATGACATGAGCAGTTTTCCATTGCTTCAATCTTCACATAGGCTAACCTGATTAACATTAACACCTTTAGAAATTCCCCCTCAAATTCAGCATATCCCAATATATAGACATTGTGCTCTCCTGGCGTCTTCATACGGTGTATTGGGCAAAAGGTAGAGGGTTCCAATCCACAGCTGACAATCTCAACCAAATCAGCATGCATTCAGATTCATCATCAGAAACCTGCTCACATCATCACTTTCGGATTGCGTCTTCAATGTCTCTATACAGGATTCCCCCTAAGAATGAGAATCCTCTCTATGCGGATATATATAACTTGATTGGCCCATAAATAGTCAGATGCTCTTGTACCCCACAAAATCAGCACCGACTGCTGACATCTTCTCTTCTCTCTTTCGTGTTCCAACTACATTCACCTATTCTGGAAATTTGACGAATAATGGGGTATACATCGAACTTATTTTATAAAAGAACCTCAGGGTGAATATGCTTTGCTCATCCTCAAATCTGTGTAAGAAGCAGATCCAGACTCTTTTTTTTGGTCTGGAACAAATGCGGATGAGTCAATGCAGATGGCTCATTCGTGCGATTGAACATACGACTAGTCTAGTCGCACGATTGAACATACGACTGGTCCAGTCGTATGAATGGTCCATTAGCATGGCCATTCGTACGAATGATCCATTAGCATGATCCAGTCGCACGATGGTCCATTCGCATGGTCTAGTCGCATGAGCGGATCTGCACGCAGATTTTCAGATCTGCAACCGCCTCTTACAAATTTTACATGAACCGAACCAATATAGACATCATAAGATTTGCAGGGGTGATTAGAACGTGGTTTTGAGATTGATTTTAACATAGAAACAACACATGTAACCATATCTGAGCAAAACACGAAGAACACGAAGTGGGTTTGATGTTAAAGAACCTGAAATCGATCCAGAAATCAAGAGCTCGGGTTGCTAGAATGATTGTTAGATCATTCTAGCTGTAACTGACTCTGATACCAATTGTGAAGTCCGCTGGATTGGTAGACATCTGAGCGTGTTCTTGACGGAAGGATAACAAAATCAAAAACCAAGAGACAAACAATAACACGAACTATAATAAAATGGTTTCATTGATAAAACCTAATGATTACAAGCTCGTTACAACATAAGAATCAAGACTCTTGGCAAGGGGAGATCGAGCATGATCTCCCCTCTCATCCGGCAGCCCTAGGCTCCGGGCAGACTCCTCTCAAAAACCCTTTTCTCTCTACACATTGAAACTGGTATATATAGGTCTCGGCCCATATTAGATGCGACTGGGCCTATTCGTGCGATTGGACCATGTGTATGGTTCAATCATACGACTAGACCATGCGTATGGTTCAATCGTACGACTGGACCATACTTATGGTTCAGTCTTATGAATGTCCCAATCGCATCTCTCAGTCGCATGACTGGTCCATTAGCATGACTCAGTCGTACGACTGAGTCTCATTCGCATATGCTCCTGCGAATGACCCAATTTCATGTGTTTACAACATATCAAGTGTATTACATTAAGCCTAGATATTCGACAAACGACGAACACATTATATATGACAATTTATGCTCCAACACTAATAAAAGGGAACTAGTAAATGATCAGAAAGTAAAGATGATATGATTTTTAATAGCCATTTCTAGTTCATTAGTCGAAGATTTATTACGAGGACCAGTTTCACGAATAAAAGTTAGCCATATGCTTTTTAACCTTGCATGACATTCACAATTACAAATCATAAGGTTATAACTTCGCGTTCAAATATAGTTGCTACCCATCAAATATTTTCCCAATATTATCATAACATTAACATAATATAAATCACACCATTAGTTCATCACAAATTACATAAGTCCCATCCAATTAGAATGATAATAAGAGTTTAGCTCATAATGAGCTTGAACATAACAACAAGTAATATAAAAGATAAATATGAAATCATTGGTGAAATGGAACAATCAAACCGATGATCCACGATGGATAATGTTTAGACAATCTCGAGCTTCTTCCAAGTATTGTATGCATCTCCTGAGACCCAAACTTGTAAGACGTTAAGTGCGACACTCTTTTTTGTTATACGACTTGTTCCAACCCTTGTCGAAGGGCCTTTCACAAAACCAAAAGAAATAGGAGAAGAGAGGCGATGTAGCTTCGATTCCCCTCCCCATTGTTTCTTGGATCCCAATCACAAAAAGAAGATGGAGTCATAAAAGTTCTAAATTATTATGTATATGTATATAATGATTCATATTTCATGCGTGCAAAATATTTTAAAACTAATATATGTATATAATGTTTTAAATTTCATGTATGCAAAATGTTTAAGGTGCCCTCGTGTTCACGACACAAGACTAAAGAGAAAAAAATTAACGTTCGTTAGTGAAAATGATGAAACTTAAGAAATATTTTAAACATAAAATATAACTTTTGTTATCTCAGCAGTTTATGGACAAACCTTGATATGTAGTATAAATATAAATGACAAAAATGTAACTTGTTCTCATAAAATTATTATACTAAACGTACCTCTATCGTTCTGGTTGGACAAGTAATAAGAACCATATAACATTATAAATGAAAATCATAGATATATATTTAGTTTGAAATTAAATATGAATATACTATATGTTTTAGTGTAGGTTTATAACTTTAACAAAATGTAAAAACTTAAAAATTACAAATAAAATATGAATAATGTAATATCAAATTAATTAAATATAAATTTTGCCCCATCACCCGTCTGACGAAAATGTTTAACCTCCGTCACTATTAGTAAGCTAAGCAAATAAATTAACGGAACAATCAAACCGATCTTATACCGGTTCTTAGTTTAACTAATCCAACCAGCGGGACCGGTACGGCTACCCTATATTAAAGAAGGTTAATAAAACCACCTTTGTTATTTCACACTTTCTCGTAAAAACAGGAGAGGAGTTTTTAACTACAACACGCCATGGATGCTAATCCTCTAATACAAGGACACGTGTCTAGTGTTATCTTCTTTCTACTTTTGTTGTTTAGTGAACCAAGAAAGCTAAGGTGTCAGGCATGTAATGTCATTCTCATGTTTCAACTTTGGATACCATACTCCCACTCTTTCCCTGCTTTCTCTTCAACCTGCAAATTCTTCCATTTAATCATATTTTATGTTTGTTTATTGCACATCTTTAAATATTTTTATGCTCATTATTGTTTTAAAAGAGTGCAACCTCAGATGTTCGTTTTACATGTTTATTTTTTATACATTATTATCATTAATATTATATACGACTTTTATGAACCTACAAGCACTCGAAGGTAGAAACACAACTTTTATTCACTGGTCCAAATTGTTTTATGTTTTGTACGGACATCACATTCCTACCCTGTGTGACGAAACTCCACTAGTTTATGATGAAATACTGATTATATAAGTTTTATTAATCGTTAAAATCGATTGACGGACATGTCCTAGAAAAAACAACTCGTATGTTAAACATACCATCACTTTTCTTTTAATTTTGAAAGAAAACATAAAATATAGTAGAACTCTTCACAACTAGAGTCACGAGTAAACCCCTGACCTAAAAGAAATTGGGATTTATCATTTATGTGTCATTATGAAAAATGACCACTTATAATGAATTTCTCCTAGGGGATTTTACAAAAATATTTCTTTATATATTTGAACCGTAATCTAACAAATTCACTATACAAATGTATGTTACCTTGAAATTGAGCTATTAAAATAGCTGGGAGCTCTTTCAGGAAAGCTCGTTTGAAATTGATTGGTTTTAAATCGAGCTAAGGCAGCGGGTATGAAAACGACTTAAACTCGGTTTCATTCGGGACGAGCAGAGCCGACTCGATCCGAGATGAGCAGAGCCGGCTCGATTTAGCTCATTTATTAGCTTGGTTCGGTATAGCTTGAATTATTTTACTTGTACTATATACTATTTTTCATATATAACATATATCATAGCATTTGATCATTTGATAGGAGTGTAATATATATTTTTAGCTACTTTTAATGTCAAAATGTTAAACTACAATGTTCGTATTGGATGATCATGTGATGCTTTGATATATTTGTATATTAGATTGAATTATTCAATTGTGCTTTTAATTTGTTTACTAAAAACAAATTGTCGAATGTTATGCAATTTTGTGTTTTTGATTCGTTCGATTTAAATGATTATGAAGTTATTTAGATTTTGTTAAAGTTGAACTTAGTTTTTATAAATTATTTTATGTTTGGTGAAACTTGATATAAACCGATTATTAGTTATGTGTATTGAATTTATTTTGCTTTTGATATTTTGAAATGTGTTTATCAAAATTAAAACCGAGCCAAAACAAACTAATTAAACCACGCCAAGTTAGTTATAAACAAAGCAAAGCTCGAGCTCAAATTTCCAACTTGGTTTTAAAACCGAACCGAGCCTAGCTAGCTCATTTTAAATTCAAAAAAAGTTTTGGTTTGCTCTGGCTTGACTCGATTCGTAGAAAACCCTCCTTCAAATTAATATCATTCTACTTATTTTTTTGATAAAAACACAAATGAATGCCACATGAAAAAAAATCGAAAGTGAAAAAACAACTCATATTAATTCTTTCCTTCAAACTAAAAATTAACTTAACCAATTTATAACATGATCTCTAGATTGATTCTATATCAATGTAAAGTTTACTTGTCGTGTATGTAAGCAGGGGCGGAGCATCAATAGGGCCAGGGGGCATTTTTCCGTCCGTAATGTTAAATTTTAACCCGAAAGTATAACTTTTGGTCCGGTAATGTAAACTTTTATATAAATATCAAGTTCGCCCCTCAATAAAAAAATTAATTTCGCCCCCGCCCCACGTACGAGATAGTTCAAGCTCCGTCACTATATGTAAGGCTTGATGATTGTGTCCAATTACTATAGTACCCTCGCATCAATTCACTACTCAAACCAAACAATTTAACCCAATCCAAACACTACTCAATAATCTAAAACTAAAATTAGAAATAAAAACCAGTTTCATGGTTCAAATATCCATCATATCACACTCTCATCAGCACACAACACATTAAGAAAACATAAATAATTTTTTAAAAACTAAACTAAATAAAAAAAACACCCATTTAATCTGATCTGATTTAGTTGCTAGGGTTGCTTCTGAATGAACCCAGGGCCTTGATGGCTGCAGCCCTCAGAACATACTGGTGATATGCAGCTGCTGCCATGGCTCCAGCAAATGGTCCCACCCAAAAGATCCACTGCATCAACACACAAAACAACAAAATCACTTGCTTGTACCGTACAACCAAACTAAGCACCACAAATATCATTCTGAAACCAAATTACTTAATTATGCATGTATTTTTTTTATGCGTCGACTGTTTGTGAATGCACAACTAAAGCTCACTAACAAAAACCACCTGATCAGGTGTTCTTTGCTAATGTGCAATAGAATCAGTTAATTAACACTCAGAGTTGTACTTAATGCAATAAAGTTGTACATAATGCTATTATTATTTTAAGCTTAAAGGGTGAACACTAAAGATTAGTTCGGTATTTTGAGGAAAAGAAGACTAGCCTCTTTTCATTTAAAATTTTAAATCAAATATACCTAATGCAGTATAAGTTGTACAAGAGATTGTTACCCAACTCAAAAGTTACTATTTGGTTTAGTTTGTGAAAAAGAAGGCTAGGTTCCCTTTTTCGTTTTAAAATATATGGAAAAATTTTAGAATGAAAGCAACGTATAACAATTTATTGCACTCAGTACAACATTTATTACAAGTCACAATTCGTCTTGAGAACGCATGTGAAAGTATATATTATCACGACTTTTGAGGTTGTATCTAAAGCATTAAAACTTGTACATTACACTTCCCTTGCCATATTTGATGCTTCAAGGAAAGACCCACCTCAAAACAAGTTATACGTGGCTAAGAAAAATAATGTACAACATTTCACGCATATGGCACAACCAGTGTGCACCACTTACAAGTCAGGACGGTTGTACATAATGCAATAAAAGCTGTACATTGCACTTAACCCGGTCAATTTAAGTCCAAGTAGAGAAGACCCACCACGCACACGGTAAGTAAAAACAAATGTAAACCAACGTACAACCATTAATGCACAAGGTGCAAGCAATCAAAACTTACATGATCATCCCAAACTTTCTCATTGTTGTAGATAACCGCAGCACCAAAGCTCCTAGCCGGGTTGATCCCGGTTCCAGTAATGGGTATAGTGGCTAAGTGAACCATGAACACAGCGAACCCAATCGGCAAAGGAGCCAAAACCTACAAACATTACCAAACCACTCAAGTTAACAACAAAAAGTACAAACCCCAAAGCCTAAAGTACAACTACCTACAAGTAGCACATACCGGAACGTGAGAGTCACGTGCACTCCTCTTAGGGTCAGTAGCAGAGAAAACAGTGTACACAAGCACAAAGGTGCCGATGATCTCCGCACCCAGGGCCGTACCCTTGTTGTACCCTGGTGCAACCAAGTTGGCTCCACCACCTAGTGCGTTGTAGGGTGACTTCATGAACGCTTTCACCAGACCCACACCGCATATCGCACCCAAACACTGAGCCACCATGTACGCTATAGCCCTTATTAGCGACACCTTTCTCGCAAGAAATAACCCGAATGTCACCGCAGGGTTGATATGCCCACCTGTTCATATATACAAATATATACATCTTAACGCTAGTGATTCTAGTGAATTTTGGAACAAAACTTTACACTTTAGAGGCATATCAATTCTGTTTTCTCTTACCATGCATTTATGTTAATAAAACCAAAAAGTTACGGTAATCATTATTTCTTTCAAAAAATAAAAAATAAATTCTAAAAAAATATAAGATAAAAATGAAATTATTTAGAATGCGATTTCGATCTTTTAAAGAATAATATAGTTATGTTGAGACGCATAACGATAATCTTAGAGATTTTAAACTTGTTTAGAAAATATTTCATCCTCAAATACATATTTCAACTTTTGAACACAAAAATATTATTATAAGCTTTTATATTCTGCATGATGAAAACTTGCTTACCGGAGATACCAGCGGTGCAGTAAACGAGGATGAAGATCATGCCGCCGAAGGCCCAAGCGACGCCAAGGAGGCCGACGCCGGCGCATGGGTCGGCTTGGTTTTTGTAGCCGATGACGGTGGCGACGGTGATGTAGAGAAAGAGGAGGGTGGCGATGAACTCTGCGATGAGGGCTCGGTAGAAGGACCAGAGGGTGAGCTCAGCCGAGTCGAAGATGGGAGCCGGTGGGGGGTCGACGTAGTCTTTTCTAGGGGTTTCTCCGGTGTCGGTTGCTTGTTTGGTCATGGTTAATGGTGAATGGTTGATGGTTTTAGGCTTTAGGAGGTGGTGGTGTGTGTGAGTGAGAGTGAGAGTGTTAGTGTGTGAGTGAGAGTGAGAGTGTTAGTGTGTGAGAGAGAGGTGGTGGTTTGGTTGTGGTGGAAAGATGGTGAGGTGGGGTTATAGGAGTGGGGAGGGGAAAGGTGGGGGTGAATGGTAGGATTTGTGGGATAGTTGAAGGGGTGCTTTTGAACAACTTCAATATGAGCTATAAAAACATTTAAGAAACTTTCTTAAGATTATTTTGAGTAAATCTTTTGTTTTTATAAATTTGTTTGTTAAGTTTCTGTCTTACTTTTATTAGACTAAATTATAATTCTCGTCCTTCTGTTCTATGTGAAATTCTAGGTTTAGTTTTTAAACAAGTAAATAGCAAAAATCATCCTTCATAATTAATTTTGTACGGTTTACGTATTTTCCACTAATGAACTTTATTTTTGCTTGTTAAATCAAATCATGTGCATTGAATGTGAGAATAAATTAATATTTTTATATTTATTATTAAAAAATAAACATTTTATATTTTTGGATCTGATGTTGAATTGCTCTCAAAGATATTGTAGGGTTGTACTTTATAATAGGTTTAATTCCTCTAGTAATGAAACTGACTATATAGAGATTAACATCTCTTATTTGAAGAAAAAGATGCTCATCAACCAAAGTTTTCACAACAAATAGATCATCTCCTGTCTTCCTGGAAGACTGTAAAGCCCAAGGGCAAGTAAGAACTAGTGTGTTTTTCTTTTCTTCTTTATATGTGACTCAGCCACTTTACTTGATTCTCGTTTCTGGGTGCCACTCTCATTTTGTTTCTACCCATTATACTTTTTACCACATACAGTTTTAGGCTTTGGTACTTGACATGAAACTCTAAAATTTTATTTGTTATTTTTCATAATAAGTAGTTGTCTTCCAATATATGACTTCACGAGAGATATGATCTAGTCATTTAGTGCTATGCTTTGACCAACATAAAATGGACATAAAACTCCATCAGTGATTCTCCATTCTTCTTCTTTTTATTAACATACAGGATCATCCTTATCAATAAGACTTTCAAACCCTTTAATATCATACAACATATTATCTTAATAATAGATGTATATTCTTCCATGTTGAAGTTAACATCTTCAACATCATTCTTTTCATCGATTATACGGTTGGAGTCATAAGATTCAATTTCATAGTCATCATGTTCATCAATTAGTTACTGGTTATCAGGCACATTTGTTCAGGTCTTCCATTATCATCCACCACCCTTTGTGTTCTACTTTTGTACTTTGATGATCAACATATACCTCAATAAGTTTATTAGTCTTCACATATTGATATATCTTACCAACATCTTCTTGATCTAACAAAGGATTGAGACCATATTCCAAGTCCAATCCACGAGTCCTATATTGAAAATAAACTACTTCTATCATCTGGATAACCTTTGGTTCAAAACATTTGCCCTAACTCATAAACTGATAATTCATTTACATCAACCATATCAATATTGTTGATTTTAGAATTCACATAACTCTTTCATGGAAAATTAACAAACTAACCTCCATGATAGAATTTAATGGAAACCATGTGGGATCTTGTTCTACGATGATAAAAAGCAATATTTATGGGTCTAATTAGCATGAAACGCACTATATTCAGGCAACATCAATTTCAAAGTTAGAGATTATCAACTAAACACATTTACTAGATTAAATAAGGAACCAGACAGTAAAACTAAGAATAACAAGTATGAACACCCAAGAACACAAAGATTTGTTTTCAAGCTATGATGATGCATATTGCTCTCAAGTGTTTTACAAGTGTTACAAAGCTTAGTCCTAAATACTCATACATGAGATACTTTATATTACATCCTACAGTTAGCCATATAATAAAAGGTCAGTTGCGCACTAATCTAGACAACAAGATTAATTTAAAGTCAAATGAAAGATTGCTTTTTAACATATGACTATGATATGTAATAGCTCACATCCTATTGTATTACAATAAGGATAAAAGTACTAAAGTAGGAAGTTACAGATAAAAGACCATAATGTACGGTTGACAAAAGTAAAAAGGTAATCACCAATTTATATAAGTTTATGAGTATTCAGAGCTGACAGTGGAAAAGTCTTATGCTTTTGTCAAAAGTGTGTCAGTGGACACCTGTCTTCTTAGTCTTTCAAGAGTTCAGTCTTTAAGCTTTGGAAAACTTCACATTTGGCTTCAGAAGATTTTTGTCTTTGGCTTCAGAAGATTTGACACTTAGTTATATTTCTTTGTACATTGTCAAATCTTCCAATGTACTTCTTTGTACTTCTATGCATGCCAAGAGATCTTTGGTTAGCATCAACCTTTAAGATGATCCTCTTGATCTTACAAGCTCTCTAGGCTGATGCTACCAAAACTTGAAAATTACTATGAATTTTGATCTATCACTTGCTATTATCAGAATCAGAGCCATTACTCTCTTTACAGCTGGTCTGGATTCTTCATGCTTTCATAGCATATTTTCATGTCTAAGAGATCATGCTTAGGCAGGTCAAGTATGTTCTTCTAGAAGAATACTTGTTGACAGATGCGATGCAGAGTGTATATATTATGATGGAGATTTTCGCACAGATTCTACTTTAATTTGTTATTAATTATACTAAACCACACACACAAAAGACAAGTGTGCCTATCGTGTAGTAGTATAGTAATGGTAAGAACCGAGTATCAATCCGTGGACACTCCTAGCCTACTCAACAACCTTAATGTTTGACTATCGTATTTAGCTTTTGTTTGAGAAAATGATAAATTTCATGGATAAGATTTTTAGGGTTTAAAAACAATAATTAAAATAAAGTAAAATAAGATTGAAGCGTTTAGATTTAATACCAGGGAATAAAGGCTATCATCCTAACTAGATTAGACTTATGTACCTATGATGAATTGGTGTTATGATTTAAGATATTAATTAATTTAATTATGTTAATGTTTATAAAGGTGAGTTGGCTCGATTTCTCGTCTATCCGTTCCGTAGTGACTAGGATCACGTCAGGTTGAGTTTTACTGCTTAGATCAAAGCCCTGGTAATGTAGGTAAATATTCTGAAAACATAACATAATATTAAAAAGAGAGTTGATCAGGTTCATTCCTAACATACTATTAATTTTAGAAAACAATAACAATTATTATAGATTTCTCATACTAATAAAAAGGAACCCGCAAATGATCAGAAAGTTAGGGTGATATGATTTCTAATAATCATTTCTAGTTATCAGCCATGGATTTATTATGAAGATCGGTTTCACAAATGAAAGTTGATCATACGTTTTTCAACCGTGTATGACAATCACAATCACAATCACAAACCATAAAGTTATAACTTCCCATTCAAATGTAGATGTTACCCATAAAAATTTTTCCCAAGACCATCATAACATTAACATAATATATATCACACCATTAACTCATCACAAATTACATAAGTTTCATCCAGGTAGGATGGTAATTAGAGTTTAGTTCATATAAGCTTGAACATAACAACAGAACATAAAATATAGACATGAAATCATTGGTGAAATGGAACAATCAAATCAGTTATTCGTAATGGATGACGTTTGGATGATCCCGAGCTTCTTCCAAGTGTTGTATGCACCTCCCGATCTTCAAATGGTCTTGAAGACTTGATTCTCGGGATAATTCTATAGAGTAACTCTCCTACCAAAGCTTGCCAAAATGGTGAACTTAGGCCTCTATTTATAGGCTTTCTTGAGTGTTTAAGAACGACCCCTGTTAATACAATGCTTACGAAAGTCGGCCGGCTCGTACGTGCAGTTTATGTCAGGCACGTCCCCATGCTAAATGGGGCACGAACCTGTGTTGGAGGAGGGGCATAGCCCCTTCCTTCATAGGGCACGACCCTGTGCTTGCTTTTAGGGGACAATACTTTTTGTCTTGTTAGATTTCCAAACACGGGGGTGTGTCAATTTAGCGTGGGAATGTGTTTCAGGCAAGGCATGGGGGCGTGCTTAATGAGGCATAAGCCTATGGACTCCAAAGCTCGGATTTCTTCAATTTCTTGTGAAATATGCTTCTTTTGTCCATCTTGCCCTTCTAAACACATGAAAATACAATTTAACAATTTTAAGTACATAATCATCATTTTAAGGGAAGTATTAAGGAAATATTGATGTACTTTTGATAGGATTTTTATGTATAATTTGAAGCATATCATTGACCTCTTTGATCTTTTGTGACATACCATTTGTCTGGGTTTAGAGAATACACCCAAGGCATGATGGGTCTCTCAACAGCTAGAGGTTCAACATATAAGAGAGTTGTTGAGCAGCCTCTTTTGATTGACCCTTAAAATGTTTTGACTCATCCTGAGGTGTTAAGATTGTTTTCTTAGACTTCTTCTTCTTCTTTGACTTCAAATCTCTTCTAATGACCATCCTTTTTCTCTTTCTACACTTTAACTAAGAAGGTTGGTCTTGACCACCTTTTTTTCTTTTTTCTTCTTAATTTGATCCTTCCTCTTCACATGTTTAGAAGAAGGTAATGACCTTTCTATGGGTCAGAAGATGAAGCTAGATGTGGATGAGTAGTAGGTCTTGGGTTTGTCGTTGGATTCAAGCTTGACCTCAGCTTTAGGTGCAACTAGACTTGGTGGAGAGTTTATGTCTTGAACCTCACCCCTCTTGCTCTTCTACTTGGTCATCTTGATATGCTCATCCATTATGGATAGAGCAATAAGACCAAGCCTCCTTCTAGAGAACCCATATAGGGTTAAGAAACTTATCATCTTTTGTCTCTCTTTAGACTTCTTTTTGTTAGCTTTGATGGTGGCCCTTGATTTTGAGCTTTTTCCCTTATCTTTGTCTTAGTATATTTTCTTTATTGTTCAAGTTTCTTAAGATACTCAAACTATATATAATTATAAGATAGAGGGAGTAAAGCTTCTGGTTGGTAGAAACCTATGACACTCAAGTAGTTAATCATGTTCTGTCTATCCTTTTCTTTATCAACTTGAGTTTCTTCTTCTACGGCCATAGTTTCTACCTTAGGCATCTCTTGAACTGGGGAGAGGACACAAGCTTGATATAATTTCCTTTTCTTTCTTTCTTCTTTGATTTTGAGAAGCAACAGTAACATCCTCAACCTCCTTCCTCTTACTAGACACCTTTATGTCTATCAGTTCATTCAATTCATCCAAGGGAATAGAGATTATATCATCAATATTGTAATTACTAGTTCCTAGATAGTTCAATCTGGCTACCCTTAACTTATTTTTTTGAGTGTTTGGCCTTTGGGCAGCCCTAATTGTAGCATGCATGAAACTAGGAAGCTCTATCTGTCTTTCTTCCCTTTCCTTCCTCTTCCTCTGCCTTTCTCCACTTCAATTTCTTCTGCAGTTAGAACTTTCTTTCCCTTGTTAATCATTGGCCTATATGACTTAGGGAGGATAGAGCTTTGGCCTTTTTGTACTTGTTCTTTATTTGAGCTCCAGCTAGGGAGAGGTTGTGAGACACCTTCATAAACTGGTATCTCACTTAGAGGGGTTGGTGCTGAAGGAGTAGGAATCTCAAGGTTCACGGGGTCCACAATGGGTCTTCAATTGTGGTTTCTCCTTTGAAACTAATCTTAGGGTCCAACTCAATATCCAGTTGACCAACTATTTTCCCTGCTAGCCTTTGTTTATACATCCAGTTGACCAACTCATCTCTCCTTGATTAGGGGAGGAGTAGAGAGATTTTATGGTAGTTACTGAATCCCATGTCTTTATTATCATAGTATTCAAGGTTGGGAATTGGTTGGTTGTGGTCTAAAGGCTAGGGATGGTAACTTTCCCCGAAGATTGATCATTTGAGTGTTAAGACTCAAGATGATGGCTTAAAGATAGTGTTATGAGCGTATTAGGCTGAGCATGAGTAACCTTAGCACTGATAGTTGAAGGAATGAGAGTGGTCTGCTCCTCAGGAGAAATGGGACATCTTGTTTCCACTTGCTCCTGTATGGATGAGTATACGTAGGCCTGCTCAATCTGAATAAACTGAGTAGGGATTTGTTTGGATTTTTGGTATAGGTGATGGTGATTTGAAGCTGTGTAGGTGGTGGTGAGAAGGTGTGAGTTCAACATTGGCTACGATAGCCAAGTCTTTACCTTGAGCAGGTTACTCTAACATTTTGGGGACAATGGCTGTTTATCCCTCGGAAAAACCAACAATGGTTTTCCTTATTATTTTTTATGTCGGGTTCATCTATCCGAGATTTAGAATATTACATGTTCCCCTAAATTGTGATCCTAGATCACAGTTGAGAATGTGCTATGTTAGGACCTGGTATTTGAACGAAATACCTGAAGATTAGCGTGTAAACCAGATCAAATAGTGCGGAATCCTATTTGATTGGCGATCCAATCAGTGAGAACACACGAAGAATCAATCAGGAATTGAAACTAACGTTAGAAATCGATTGAGAATCGATCTAATGTGTTCAGTGAACTTGGAGAACGAATTGGGAGGCTTCTGGACGGCTAGGGTACGTCTGGAATCGTAATTGATCGAGAGTCCTTATTTTTCACGAATTGAGTTGTATTTATAGGTTGGTATTATTCAATCGTGCGACTGAACCATTAGTATGGTTCAGTCATGCGATTGAACCATGCGGTTGATTCATTCGCACAACTGAGTGTTCAGTCGTGCGACTGAGCCAATCTTATGTTACAATCATACGACTGAGTCATTCGTATGAAGGTGTTCATGCTTATGGTCCATTCGCATGGGCCATTCGCATGATAACTTCATTATTTTAAGTTTGAATGTATTAATTAGTAAACATTATATGTAAACATTCAACCAATCACTAACCTAATTCAACAATTTTATATCAACTCATTAATGAAATATTAATCATTACAAATCACAATCAACCAATACCATTTCATTAATCATATCAAATTACACTAGAATTAGATAAACAAGATCTATTACATTTCATATCATGATCTAGGGACATACACGTATCAACAAACTCCCCCTTGGACCTAGATCTCTCTAATCTCTTGTTTTCTGCATAACCTCCTTGTATTTCTTGTACTTCTCCTCTGTTGTGACCCCCGTGTGAATCTCAAACGTGAAGCAGAGTCGTATAACGTTCTGGAACTGAAGAGCTTGTACAATATCTTGCGTATCATAGAACAGTGGCCACTTGTATAGCGTATATACATCACTTTCCGACAAGTTTGTAAGCCACATCGGGTCGAATACCCTAATAGTATCCATTTGTCCCTCTTTGCTTAAGACTATGACCGCTTCAGCTGTTCTCCAATCATAGTACCACCACTTAAAATGTGGAGTGAAATCCTGTGGCATTTCTCTGAGTGGGATTCTCGACATTGTGCGTGGAGGATTCCACTTCAACACTATCTTAGGCTTGCCGGTACTGGCATCAACCTCAGACCTTCTGACATACCTCGTAGGCCATTAGGGTCTGAAGTTAACCCATCTAGTGTGGTACTCCTTCTTTAGGGCAGCCTCAAACCAGCCTGACATCTTCCTCGAGTCAGCATACAAAAGCTTTAGTTTGGCCAGCTGGTTGAGCTCAAAACCTGGTAGAGTCTTAGATCATGTGGAAATCTAAAATACTCTATGCCCTTCTCCCTCTCAACTGCATAGACGTTAAGGTCATCAAAATATGCCCATGCTATAATCCTACCTGACACCTTATGATGTTTCTTGACTCTGTAGAGTTTGGTGTAGGAATCCTTCTTTGGTGTAGTACGTTGGGCTCTAACTTCTTCAAAACATGCATCCCACTCAGCCTTTCGAATGTCAACATCATCATTTGAGGCTTGGGCTGTGTCTTCTCTGCTTTCTCTGTTTCTTGCTCCATATTGTTCAACACCTCAATAGTATCGCTGACAAGGGATTCACCCAGATTGGGGACCACATTACCCTCATTGTCAGCGTACTGAGGGTACTCTCGGCAGTGACATCTTCGATCTCTACATCATCAACATCGTTGAACTCTTCGTCACTAGTCGAATCGCATGTCGGAGCATCTTTTACTATTTCATCTGGATTTAGCTCGAAAAGCTCTGCGAGTTGCTCATTTGATAAGTCATGAATTATTTCCCTTATTCAGGGGTATAATTCACTAAACTCCTGACTATCCCTTGCAGATCAAGATCATTGTTAGCTGAGACTTGACCTGCTGAAGGGGAGCAACGTCCAACTCATCTCTTTGGTAATTTTGATCTGTTGATTTAAACATTTCACATATAAATCATTAGTAATTTCATCAAGGCATTAAAGTAATATAAACATTAAGTACATTGTGTTCAATACATGATTCAAATACAAAGAAGATAAATACATAATCATCTAATCTTTACTTTTTTTTTGTATCAAGGTTTCATCACTTGTAGGGGCACAGTAGAGGCTGATTGATCTTGTCTGTTCTTAGTCCTGTTCTCTTGACCTGTAGCAGTGGCCGATGTAGTGCATCCCCTCCTCTGCTTCTTCATCGTCGTCACTCTCTTCATCTTCATCCACATCATCATCACTATCATCACCATCTCCCTCTTTAATCTTCAGAGGCTCATCTTTAGATCCTTTAATTTGAGCATGATGGTCTTCTTAGCATTCTCCAACTCTTTAATTTTCTTAGCGAAAGTGACTCTAGCTCTTGGAGTTAGGCGATCTCGAGGCTCTAAGCAGCCATTGCTGGGCCCGCTCCTTGATTAGCCGATCCTGCTCCGAGATCTGATGTGACTGCACAACAGTGAGATCTGCAAGCTGTCGGATCTATGCAGTCTTCTCTTCATCAGCAGCTAACATCGCATCACCATACGGTTTTAGCGTGAAGCTGGTCCTCTACCCCAAATTGAGGTAGATGAGATCCATATATGTGCGGATCAGATGAGGGTCCTGATTGGTGGCTAGTGGTGGGGGTGGTTGTGGTAAAGATAGGGTTGGGTCTGTGAGATATTGGAGGTGATGTAGGAGTGAAAGATATGGTGGTGGTTGGCATATTACAGTGGTGGGAGGTGTGGTAGTGGTAGTGGTAGTTGTGGTGGTGTGGTGGCTGTGGTGGGGATGGTGTGGCTGTAGAAGTGGTAGGGATGGTGGTAGATGTAGTGGCTGTGGTGGGTACGAGGTGAGTCTTCTTCTCTTCTTCTTCTGGCCGTGGGGCTGAGCCATCCGTTTCTTCCTCGATCCAGTCAGGTGGATGCTCCCCCTAGAACACGGCTAGTAGACTCAGGAGCATAGCTGGGATCTACAGTCGTCTCTCCCGAATCCCTGGGGCGTTCACCAACCGCCCGGAGTCCATACTCGTGGGAACAACCTTGCTTCCCACGGTCCTCGTCAAGGGCTCCTCATCTGACTCTTCTTCCTCCTCACCAGGTATGAAGTCCTGGTGGAAGCATGCAGACTCAGCGATGTCCCCTGTTGGGGCAGACACTAGGGGTATAACATCTGAAGCTGTGCCCCTCGTTAGAGCAGGCATATCATCCCCAACATCCCCTCTATCATCATCGTCTGAATCATGCTCTGGGAGCGACAACCTCTCATCATCTGAATCGCTGTCATCATGACGCCATTTGCGTCTACCCTGGTGCCACATATCGTTCATTGCCAGATGTCGATCAACCTTTTTACCTGGGGCTTTACCTGCTTGCCCCGATACACTCTCATGCGACCCAAAGTCGTGTCATCCATAACCTCTAGGGCAACCGCATCATGTTTCTCCTTGGGAATAATGGCAGCTTCTCGTTAAAGATCAGCTGCAGAAATCTGGGATACATACAAAAACCCTCCTTCCCCTTGGCCTCCAGATTCTCCACCAGATACGAGAAGATCATGCTCGAGAAGCTGAAGGGTGGGGTTCAGCACCAGTGCCACATAGGCATTCTGAATCTGGTCTGATAGGTCATCAAACCCCCCCTTCGAGAAGCAATACACTTCAGGATCACATGCGCCAAGTATTTATACTGGGGACACAGGTTGCTCTTGTTGAGCACACCTAAGTTGATGTCCCCAGCATATTTAATCCTGAGGAAGCAACCTCTGACTATAAATGGATGTATCTGGTGGTTGATCAGTATCATCCCCAAAATCAAGTACTCTCTGGATGTCAGCTGCTGTAATTTCAATGTCATGACCATGAATGGAGCTCCGTATGCTGTAAGGCTCATGTGAACGATCTACGGAGGCATTTTCCCAGAAAGCCTGATGTAACGACCTGTAGGAGTACACTGTGTGGATATGGCTTTATGTATCCGAGAGCGTCGAAGGAATGCAATAATCTCTGTAACTCGGCTCCATTCCGAGTTGTATGGTCCAAATGAGCACATATATTGTGCTTTGATTTATGGACCATCTATTAGCCATTGACCTGAAACACAAGACACAGAACCATTTGTAAGTCATACATTCAAATTCAGTTCAAGGTGTATAGTTTAAATTCAATCCGATACATTCGTGCGAATGAATCATGCGACTGGAGTCAGTCGTTTGTTCTTTCGTGCGACTGAGCTCGTTCGTGTGAATGAAACATGCGACTGAGTTCAATTTGCTGACTGAGTCTGCAATTGGTTCAGTCGGCCGACTGAACTCATTTGCATGGTTCATTCTGCCGATTGTCCAATCGCAAGATTCAATCGTGCGATTGGAGTTCATCCGACGACCAATCTCATGACCCACTGTTCAATCGACTGAGGTTTGAATCTTGACCTAATTCAAGTAATTTAACATGGTTTAATGGTCCATTAGACTCGCCATCTTGTCACTAATGACCTATTAACTTAATTTTAACATTTTGCTTAGTTTATGTAGGTTATTAGGGCATTTTTCAATCCGGTTAATGTTTCATTCGAATAACACAAATTTGATTCAAGATCTCTGATTTCTATAAGCTTTAACTGCAATGTACCTGTATACTTGTCAATCGAATGTCAGAAGATCAATAGCAATATGAAAACACGATCTCTAGAAATTTTTGGCAGAGTAACGGGAAAGAAAGCGATTTGGGTGCGATTGGAGTGATGAGTGAAACCGATCGACTGAGCCCTTTAAATACTGACCTAATTTCAATCGGCCGACTGGCCTCATTCGCTCAGTTCATTCGGGCGACTGAGGTTCAGTCGTGCGATTGGCCCAGTCAGTCGCTTTCAGTTGGCCGACTGAGTCTCAGTCGGTCGACTGACTCATTCGTGCCCTTTCATTGCCTTCTCAATTAACCACTGAGTCTCAGTCGGTTGACTGACTCATTCGCACCCTGTCATTCGGTCGAAGGATCATTCTTAAACGCCATTCGGGTGAATGACTAAATTTCATGTCCAGTCGTGCGAATGGGATCCATTCGCATGGTGTTCCATATTCATGGTCCAATCATGCGAATAGGTCACACTAGTAGATTTTCTGCCATTTTGAACATTTTAACTTTTGAAATAGACATTTTGAGTTTTGATCATCTCAGACATGATCATTTTTAACCATTTTAGTCACCTCAGACGTGACTGCTTTAAACTTGAAAATTCATGTGGTCATCTCAGACATGACCCATTCAGTAGTTTGATCCCTTATCGATTTTCATGATGTAGTTCGACAAACAAATTACTAAAACGACTCGCTAAATTAGAAACTTAAACTAAAGACTAAAAATTAAGACTTTGTTTGGCTTTTTGTGAGAGATAGACCTAAGGTGGAAATCTACTGGATTTGGTTTCGGAATAGAAAGCTTCAACTTAGATTGACCACACCTGGACCAATTCAATTTTGGAATCATACAGGCACATCAAATCATTTGGGACTTGTTATCAAAATCTTTTGATGCTCAATTCTTGGTGTTCATCCAGAGTCATTAGCAACTTTAGGAAATCATACTGGAACTCTTAGATTACACATTGATTTGAACTTTCAAGAATTGCAGCCACAATAATTGTCAATATGTTTATCCGCTTAAATCCATACATAGACTTTTGAAACAAACTGGTGATTGTTTTTTGGTTTAATTATTTCACGAACATTTTGGGGATCCCCACTTATATGGTAATCAACATTCCTCAGGAGCTTTTTGAGCGGTCTACGGTTATTTTTACAAGAAGAGACTATTCTTAGAGCTTTCAAGGAGAAGCCAATCCTCAGGTCAGTGCCATCGCCACAGTAGAGCGGCAAACACAATGAATTCTAGAATACTAGGTTATGCTTATCCTCAGGTCAGTGCCATCGTACAGCAGAAGGCGCACAACCTATCTCCTTGTTAGAGCAGCTTAATTTTATTTTGCACCAAATGCACCAACAACATAAGTCATTAGCTTGATAGCATTTTTCTTCATTTTTTCCGGTGCTTTGCTCTATTTATGGTCATCCGTACACATTTGTGGCGTTTACATGCTCATTGCCCCTTATTGGAATATTGTTGATTGTGTTAACCAGCGATAAGATGGGAGCCCACAGTCAGTTGAACCACTTAGTTTGATCTTCAGATCACCAGTCAGGTCTAATCATCTATTGTGTTGAATCTACCGACATATCAATTGTGGTCTAGCAACCTCTAGGTCTACTCTCATTGTGTTACCTTTAGAGTTACCAGTTTTTCTATCATCTTCCCTTTGATATTGCTTAGACTACACAAACTTATACTTTGAATGTTTTTGCACTTTTCTAAATTAAAATTCAAAGTCCCTCTTGATTTGTTCCTGTGTACTATCATATTCCAAAGGGTTTGAATCGGTATCACAGATACGATCTACCTTATATCAGCTTTCCACTCCTTCTCCCTCGGTTTTTTTTAATGTTGCTTGCTGACTTATTCTCCCCTAAAATACTAAAATCATAACTGGTTTCATTATTTTAGGATTTTAATAAACAGCAGAATAACATAAGTTTAATTTAAACAGACTAATTTAACCAAATAAGCTCAAATAAAATGAAGAATTAACTAAGCTACATCGGACTACACATGATCATCATCAGGAATAACCTCACTTCTCTTTTTAACGCCGTTGACCTCTAGCAGATATTGAAAACATGGTTTATCAAGGCTTGAGTATAGAGGTCAGCGCGTTGAAAATCAGTATTAATTTTTACCACATCATTAAGTTCTTTTCAAAACAATCTCGTATGAAGTGATATTTAATACCGATATGTTTGGTCTTAGGATCTTGGACCGGATTTTTAGTTACTGCAATTGCAGCAGAGTTATCTACAAAAATAGGAGTAGAATAGAACGTTAAACCGTAATCCCGCATTTGCTGTTGAACCAGATGATTTGTGACAGCAACTTGCAGCAGCAACATATTTCACTTCACAGGTTGACAATGCAACTGATCTGCTTCTTACACTGCCACGTAATTAATCTTCTCAAAGAATTGACACCCTGCTGATGTAGACTTGTAGTTCATCTTGCAGCCTCCGTAATCCGAGTCACTATACGCGTGAGCTCAAAGTCATCATCATGAGGATACCACAACCAAGTGTGGTGTACCCTTTAGATAGCGAAAAATCCTTTTGACCCCGATCAGATGATTGACCTTGGGTTTAGCCTGTATCTCTAACATAAACATGTCGCATACATGATATCAGTCTTGAGGCAGTGAGATACATGAGGGATCCAATCATTCCTCGGTACATCATGGCATCTTCCAGATCTCCATTTTCATCAGGTGCTATATCGTGATTCGTAGCAAGTGGAGTCCCACAGCAGAAGCTTCTCCATGTCAAAACGACTGAGAATGTCTCCTACGTACTTGGTCTGATGTAGGAAGATCCTATTTGGTGTTTGATCCACGTAGCCCGAGAAAGAACTTCATCTCCCCCATAGCACTCATCTCAAATTCTTTCTTCATAACTGCTTCAAACTCTTTGCTTAACTCTTCGTTCATTGAACCGAAAATTATGTCATCAACATAGATTTGTACGAGCAGTAGGTCGCCATCTTTTTCTTTAATGAACAGCATGCAGTCAATGACTCCCCTGCGAAAGCCGTGTTTCACAAGATGAGTCGAGAGTTTTTCATACCAAGCCCTTGGAGCTTGATGAAGCCTGTATAAAGCCTTGTCGAGCTTGTAGACTCTATCCCGATGATAAGGATCTTCAAATCCCTCGGTTGACTGACATACACTGTTTCTCTGATTTCCCCATGAAGAAATGCACTCTTCACATCTAATTGATAGACTTTAATTTTCATGTACGATGCATAGGCAAGGAAGATACGAATGGCTTCCATCCTTGCCACGGGTGCAAACACCTCATTGTAATCAATTCCCTCGACTTGGCGAAAACCCTGAACCACCAGTCGAGCTTTGTTCCTGATAATGACCCCTTGGTCATATTTCTTGCATTTTAAAACCCATTTGGTGCCAATGACCTTAGCACCTTTAGGTCTATCAACCAGAGTCCATACATCTAACTTCTGAACTGAAGAAGTTCTTCTTGCATGGCACTCACCCGCATCATCATTTAGTGCATCACTGACGTATTTTGGCTCAAACTGGGAGACAAACACCGATAAGCACCATCATGAATATATCCCTTTTCCATAACTGAGGCGTAATCACTGAGTATAGCTGATTTCGGGTTTGCACTCCCGATCTGACATCCCCAATGACATTGTTTAGGGGATGATAGACGTTTAGTCGTGATCCTGGAGTAGTAGGAACAGCTACCTCAGAGCCAAGATTATGAACATTGGATCTGCATCTGAGGTGGTCGGAGTTTGAGGCTGGAAGTCGAAGTGTATCACTGATAGATGCTTGTGGGCTTTCAAGAACTGGAACCTATTCCTCCTGACTGTTCTGGTTATCTTTTCAGCTTCATCTTCAGAGGAGAGTCACTGTCATCGACTACTCCCCTTGACTAAGTAGATGATTTTCCCGGTGAGCTATATGTTGGTGGATTCAAGCTATCATACATCATTCGTGTACCTAACTCGTCATCCGAGGGAGAGAGAGGAATGTTGAACGACTTGAAGAATCCATCATAGTGGAAGAAGTAGGCGGGTCCTTTGCCAGTAGGTGGTGTGGTAAATCGCTGAACGTCAACATTACACCACACTTCTACTAGACCCGTTGAGTTGTTGTAAACTCGCTTGTTCGGTATGTTGTATCCTAGAAAGATGCCTTCATCTGCCTTCTCGCTGAATTTACCTTCTTGTGTCTTCTTCAGAAGTGTGCACGTGCCCCAAATGGTTCGAGACTCCAAGTTCGGTTTGCATCTTTGTAGTAGCTCGTAACATGTTTTACCGTGGCGCTTGACTATCAGGACTCGATTCAGTGTATAACAAGCATTCGCCATTGCCTCATTCCAGAATTGGATAGGCAGTTTCGAGTCTGCCAGCATAGTCCGTGCTGTCTCTATCAAGCTTCTGTTCTTTCTCTCAGCAACGCCATACATCTGAGGTGTGTAGGCAGAAGTGATTGATGCACAATTCCCTTTTCCTTGCAGTATGCCTCCATCCACTGGTTCTTGAATTCTGTTCCGTTGTCTGAGCGTACTTGTCTAACTTTCAGCTTGTTGAGAGATTCCAGTGTGGTTACCAACTCCTTGAATGATTCAAATGTTTCTGATTTGGATTTCAGAAACATTACCCAAGTGAACCTTGAGTAGTCATCGGTGACCACAAAACAGTACAAGTCACCCTGCAATGCTCTTGTACTGATTGGACCAAACAGATCCATGTGAAGAAGTTCAAGAGGAAGTTCTATTGAATTACTTTCTTTTCCATATGAGACTTCTTTGTCTTCTTGCCTTTCTTGCAAGCTACACAAAAATCAGGAAGCTGAAAGTTCTTAACATTAACTCCTCTCACCAGATCCTTCTGAATCAAGTGACTCATCTTCCTTTGACTAATGTGTCCCATTCTCCTATGCCAGGAGATGGAATCCTTTTCAGTAGCTTTAGATAGAAAACACTAAACCTCATGATCCATTAGAAGCTGTTGACAGATCCAAGACATAAGATCTTTATATCTTGAAGCCATCAAAACTTGGTCCTCTGGGATCACGTAGTCTTTCTTCAGTACGTAACACTTCTTGTTGTCGAAGATGACTTTAAATTCCTTATCACATATTTAGAAACAGAGAGTAAGTTGTTTTGAAGTTGCTGGACGTAGTTCACCCTATCAAACTTAACTTTCTGATTTCCAACTTCTCCCTGAGCTGTGATATAGCCTCCCTTGTTTCCAGCAAACGAACATGCCTCCTTTTATTTGCTTGACGTTTGATAAAAGAGCTCTGTTTC
This sequence comes from Flaveria trinervia, assembly GCA_025506515.1. Classification (NCBI taxonomy): domain Eukaryota; kingdom Viridiplantae; phylum Streptophyta; class Magnoliopsida; order Asterales; family Asteraceae; genus Flaveria; species Flaveria trinervia. The sequence continues at coordinate 21,651,738 of CM046451.1, forward strand.
CTGTCATGCCTGGATGCTCCGCTGTCTACTATCCACGTGTTAGTTTCAGCACTGTATTGAACAACCTGCACATACAAGGTAAAGGATTAGTTTAGGTTAGGAACCCAAGCCTTTACTGGCTTGGGTTTCCCAGAGGCATCACACATCAGAAATTCAACCCATTGACCCTTAGAAGGTGAGGGTAGCTCAGGTTCCTTCTTGTCATCATTATCAGACATAGAGATGGCTTCTCTTTCCATAAGCCAGATTTGTGCAATGCCTGTTTGTGATAAACAGTCGACTGGCTAACGGGTTGAACCTTCTGTTCACTAGTTCTTCTAGGTGGAGTTAAAGAGCTCCTTTTAGAAGACCTAGGTTTTGAGTCCTGAAGTTCAATCTCTTCCTAGGTGTCTGATAATAAGAACAATTGGAAGCAGTGTCCATATTCTCCATAGTTGTAGCACGCCCTGCTATCAACTTTATGATTAAACTTTCTTTATGGAGACGTGTGTGACACTCTAGTAACATCACTCACTTTAGGTTTTGACTCTGGTTCTTTTGATGTTTTCACTATTTAACAAAATAACTGATTTAACCTGTTTGTCATCCTTTTCTTTTTGGTTAATTGGTCTTTGACTTGAAGTATGTGAAAGATTATCCTTAAAAGCCCTTTTAGGTTCTGATTTGACTCTGTTTGACCCTAACTTTAAGTTAACCTTTTCAAATTCCTTTTCCAGATTAACACAAGGCAATTTACCCTTTGCCTTTGAAGTGGCCTCCTTTTGTTTGTTTCCAGAGTCAATAGATGAACATAAGGAATCTGGATCACTAACAAAGGAGTAGACACCACATGATCCTTGATGGGATTACTATTTACTGGTCTAGTCTTAGTGTTCATTAAAGTCTCAGATGGGTGGAACCACTTTGTAACCCAATCCCTCCCCGTTGTTCCTGTCTCTCACTAAGTGTTGGACTATGTGTGAAGAACTAGTCCAACTATGCAGTTTCTGTTTTAATGAATTTACTTCTACTTCTAGAACTGCCTTTTGCTTCTTAGTGTCTTCTAAGGAGTTTAGATAGTACCTAATGTCATTAGCTTGGTTAAATGCAACTACTTCGGTTTCCCTAAGCTGTTTAGTCAAAAGGTCTATCTTTTCTTTATAACTATGCTCATTTTGTTTTAGTACCCTATTAGCCTCAGTGCACAGTTGCAAATCTTTTACTAAGTTATCATTATGATCTAATAACCTAGTAAAATTTTCATCTATGCTATTCCTAAAAGTATCACAATCAGAACAAGCATGATTATTAAACATTTGGTCAGTAGTACTTACCTGAGTTGATTCAGAAGAGTTAGCCATCAACGCAGCATCAGATGTCTCTGGTTCTGGTGATTCTGTCTTTTCTGTCTCTGACGTGGTAGTATCCTCTTTAGGCTGTAACTGACCTCGTTGCAGTTGCTTCTTCACTATGTGACATCGCTATCTCAACTGCTAGATCTCCTTCACTAGCGGAATCACTGTCATATCTTCTACACTTGCAATGTTTGATTCCCCTGGTGAGACAAACCTAAAGCTCCAATCCTGTCCTTCATCATCATGAGCAGTCAAGGCTTTTGGATCCTTGTTTGATGAAGTAGAACTGGTAGCTTGCTTGTCTTGACAGTGAAGGACGAGAATGGGTTCCGTTACCCGTCTTCTTAGTCTTGACACATTCTCTTTTGAAGTGCCCCGCCCTTCTCCACAGTTGAAGCAGGTCACTTTGCTCTTGTCAAAGCCGAATGTGGTGTCCTTAGTCGCTACTAAGTTCTGTCCGGTTTTTTTTACAAACTTCTTTGCCCTCCGGACAGCACTGGCTAAAGCCCACATTATATCCATTCTCTCAAGCTCCATTTCGCCACCTGCTCGTAGTCCTCGTCTGCCAAATGGCAGTTTCCAATCTTTCCAGCAACCAGTTCATCATAAGAATGAACCACTGCTGCCAAAAGATCCATGTGCTCTCGAGCTACTTCCACAGTCACATTACGAGGTTCTCGATCTTCAGTCTAGTAGCATTCGCTTCAGATCCAATGTATTGGGTACAAGAAGACCCTGACGTTTCTGAACCTGAAGGAGGTGCATGTGTAGGACCCGATGAGCTAGACACAATGCAGTCTGGAGAGGTGCTCCAATGTCTTAGCTTGAGGCGTGGCATTGTATAAAGCTGGATTTTGATTGTACGTAGACTTCTGAGCTCTGTACTTCATTCTAAGTGATTCTTCTCGCAACTTAAGAATGAAGTCATTAATATCCAGTTTTTCAGCATTCCATTCTGTCTAAGATTAGACACGAATGAAACCCATTTTTCAGGCAATCCGTCTGCAAAATTAGTAACTTTCTCTTCCATGGTAGTAGCCACCCCATGTGTATGCAGTTCACTCATCAGATGGTAGAATCTATCTATAACATCGTCCAAACTCTCGTTTCCCATTGATGAGAAGTTGTCGAATTCCTTCTTTAACTCCTTAGCCTTGATTGCCTTCAACGAGGCATTCTCGTCGTACCTCTTTTCTAGCTCATCCCATAGTTTCTTGGACTGCTTATTCTCTGAGTACTGGTGGAATATGTCTTTAGGGATAGACTGTGTAATCAATGCATAGACCCTCTTCTCTGCATTATATTTGACTTTCTGCGCGTCTGTCATCCCTCCTGAGGTTAACTTTACTCCATCGGCTCCCACCGGCGTACTATATCCAATCTCGATGGCTTCCCACATATTCGGATCCACTCCATTGAGGTAGATCTCAAAACGTTGTTTCCAGTGGGGAAACTCATCTAACGTTAAAAGCTTTGGTGGTTTATTATGATTACCCACCTCACTCTCAAGTAACAGCAGGTTCTGGATCCTAGAGTCCTTCCCAGCAGTAAAGGCTGACATTTGATCTTCCATTGTGAATAACTTTAAGTCTAATAAACAATTGTCACTGGGGCGACTGAAGGGTGCGAATGGACTAGTCGTGCGTATGAACTCTACGACTGGTTCAATCGTGCGGCTGAACTAAGTGATTAGCTCAGTCATGCGAATGAATCTGATGCGTATGAACAGTACGACCGAACGGTTCAATCGTACGAATGGAGATACGACTATGTCCAATCGTGCGTCTGAGCAATGCGAATGAGGTCCAGTCGTGTGAATGGCTCACTCGTGCGACTGAAGCTGCTGTTATGCGAAAATTTCTAGGTTAAACGTGTTTTAGCCGTAAAAATTTTAACTTTCGCAAGGTTTAATTGCCTAAGTCCGTAGAAACCAAACTTTGATGAGCAGGGAACGTCCAAGATCACTTTTGACACAAAAGATTGCGTTTTTAGTGCAAAAACACAAACTTTTTATCAATCTTGATTGAATCACACGTAATCAAGAGCCAATGCTCTGATACCACTTGTTAGGACCTGGTATTTGAACGAAATACCTGGAGATTAGCGTGTATACCAGATCAAATAGTTCGGAATCCTATTTGATTGGCGATCCAATCAGTGAGAACACACGAAGAATCAATCAGGAATTGAAACTAACGTTAGAAATCGATTGGGAATCGATCTAATGTGTTCTGTGAACTTGGAGAACGACTTGGGAGGTTTCTGGACGGCTAGGGTACGTCTGAAATCGTAATTGATCGAGAGTCCTTATTTTTCACGAATTGATTTGTATTTATAGGTTGGTATTATTCAATCGTGCGACTGAACCATTAGTATGGTTCAGTCGTGCGATTGAACCATGCGGTTGATTCATTTGCATGACTGAGTGTTCAGTCGTGCGACTGAGCCAATCTTATGTTACAATCATACGACTGATCCAGTCTCCGGTTCAGTCGTGCGACTGAGTCATTCGTATGAAGGTGTTCATGCTTATGGTCCATTCGCATGGGCCATTCGCATGATAACTTCATTATTTTAAGTTTGAATGTATTAATTAGTAAACATTATATGTAAACATTCAACCAATCACTACCTAATTCAACAATTTTATATCAACTCATTAATGAAATATTAATCATTACAATCACAATCAACCAATACCATTTCATTAATCATATCAAATTACACCAGAATTAGATAAACAAGATCTATTACATTTCATATCATGATCTAGGGACATACATGTATCAACATGCTAGACATATCTAGGGAAATTTAATATTCAAGAGTATATAAGTTTGTAAGTAAAATTATATGACAAATTAAGAGTACATGAACTTAATCCCCTGGACTATTCCATAGACTATGTAGGAAATATCTTCTAGAACTTAGTCCCATCCTCCATGCTTGTTGGATAATAAGTGAATGACCACATGGAGGAGGTACTTCCACTTTGAAATAACATTTCCCTTCCTGAAGGTTTTGATTCAGTAGTCATCTTTATAGCCTATTTGTTAGAATGATCCATTAAATGCCTCCTTCATGAAGGACAACTTACCATCTTCATCAGTCAACTATAGATGTTGGTTTATGGTTGCTAGAGTGATTAAAACTATCCTCCCTTACACTAAAGCAGATAGTCTCTTCTCACCATCCATGATGACTTCTTGACATGTTCTTCATAAATCCAAAAGTTGATCTTCATATTATGGAGGGTCAATATAATATTCAAGAGAATATAAGTTTGTAAGTAATTTGTATGACAAATTGAGACTACATGAACTTGATCCCCTGAACTATTTCATAGACTATGTAGGAAAGATATTTTGGAACTTGGTCCCATCCTCCATGCTTGTTGGATAATGAGTGAATGACCACATGGAGGAGGTATTTCCACTTTGAAGAGACATTTCCCTTCTTGAAGGTTCTTATTGAGTAGTCATCTTTATAGCACATCTGTTAGAATGATCCATTAAATGCCTCCTTGGTGAAGGACAATTCACCATCTTCATCAGCCAATTGCAGATGTTGGTTTATGGTTGTTGAAGTGATTAAAACTATCCTCCCTTGCACTAAAGCAGAGAGTCTCTTCTCACCGTCCATGATGACTTCTTCACATGTTCTCCATAACTCCAAAAGTTGATCTTCATATAATGGAGGGTCAATGGTAAGGGTTGTATGGTAAGAAGAGTGAGAAATAAAGTAGAAAATCTCTGAAAAACCATTATGTTTTCAGCAAATAACAGAGCAACTTGATTGTGTTGCCTGTGTAGATGCATGATGAAGGCTGGCTGGTTTTAGGGTTCAAGATTGGCCATTTTATGAAGCTTTTAGAAGAGAGATTCGAAGACATGGGGTTTCTGGATAATTTAGGGTCTGAAAGATTCAGATGAATAAGAAGATGAGAAAGTGAGACCTGTTGGAAATGCTATTTATATGATTCGATTAGAGAAAAAGTTATTATAGAAGACAAACTTTGAAATCCGGATGTCCCACCTCTAAAAAAGTTCCCAAAAAGTTAGTTATCTTGGAAAGTTTACAAATCTTCTAAATGTAATTTGTCTTCGGAAGCTTTAAAGAAAGATTTCAAAGCTAAATTGACTTCGGAAGATATTCCTTAGTTTGAGAAGAAGTGTTTTAGAAGAATACTTAGAGTAATTTTGCTTCTGAGACAAATTTGGTTTCTTAGGATATTTAGCTTTAGAAGTTATTTTCAAGTAGATAATAAAACTTCTGGGACTTAATTGCTTTTAGAAGAGAATTGTCTTTCGAAACATATAAGTACTTGGAAGCAAATTTAAGTTTCGAAAGATATTTAGAATTTCTGCCAAAGTTAAATCTCTTAGTAAAGAGTTATTAGTTTCGAACACATAATTTTCTTTCGAAGTCAAATCAGTTTCTTCTATAAGAAAATCTGTCCATACTTCTTAAAATTTTAAGGAATATATAATTTGAAAAATTTATTCCAAGATAAACATGGCTAATATGAATGATAAATTTGAGACCAGAAAAGACACGCACATTCTGAATAACAATTTTTGAAACTAATTTATTAAAACGTACTTAAAATTAATCATCTCAATATCTGATACATGATATTTTAGTCTCTATTCATTAAATGCTTTTATGTATAGATCATCATATTGTTCATGTGTGTTAACTTTGACCGGTTTAATCAATCAATTTTCAAAATTATCTCTGATCAAATAATACCCAATATGTGCTTTGTCTTTGAGCGCTACACTGGATTCTTTGTGATGGATATATCACTATTGTCGTCTATTTGTATAGGAGTCTTCTTGAAATTGAATTTATAATCTAGCATCTGATTCTGAATCCAAAGCGTTTGAGCACAGCAGCTTGCAACAATAATATATCCAGCTTCAACATTTGATGCAGATACAAAAAATTACTTCTTGCATTGCCATGAGATTATCTTTCTATTAAGGATCTGACATCCACCAAATGCAGACTTGCTAGTCATATTACAGCCACCATGGTCATTGTCTGTATATGCATATAGATTGAAGTTAGAGTTCTTTAGAGACCAAAGTCCTAGTTTGGGAGCTCATTTGAGGTATTTAAGAATCCTCTTAACAACAACTAAATATGACATCTTGGGGTTGGCTTGATATCTTGCATATATGCATGTAGCAAACATGATATCAGTCCCGCTGGTTATTAGGTACATAAGAGACCTAATCATAGCCCTGTATTGATTTTCATCCATACACTAACCTCAAAATCATGTCCCAGGGAGTGGTTATCTAGCTATAGGAGTCTTAGCAACCTTACAATCAGTCATATGAAATCTAGTTAGTATGTCTTCTACATACTATGACTAGTTTATGAAGATACCATTGTCAACTCGCTTCACTTGAATTTCTAGAAAGAAATTGAGTTCTCCATGGTGCTCATTTCAAACCTATTCTTCATCAGCTTCTCAACTCTTTGTAGAGGCTTTCATTAGTTGACACAAAGATGATTTCATCAACATAAACTTGAACCATTATCAAGTTATTCCATGTTCTTTTGATAAAGAATGTGTTATCAATAGTACCTCTTTTGTAACTATATTGAACTAGGTACTGTGATATTGTCTCATACCACTTCCTTGGAGCTTGATGCAACCATAGAGAGCTTTGTCAAGATTGTAGACATAATCAAGATAATCTAGATTTGCAAAGCTAGGTGGTTGACAAACTACACTTCTTCATCTATCACCCCATATAGAAAAGAACACTTGACATCAAGTTGGTTGACCTTGAAATCTTTTGATGTAGAAAAAGCAAGTATTCTTACAGCTCCAAGCCTTACAGGAGCAAAAACACCTATGTAATCAATCCCTTCCTCTTAAGTCTACCCTTAGACTACTAGTCTTGACTTGTTCTTGATGACAAGTACCCTATCATCTTTCTTGTTCTTGAATACCCATTTGGTTTATATTGGCATCTTCCCAGCTAGAAGAGGGCATAGGTTTCAAATACCTTATCTTTTGAATTGAAGTAGTTCCTTCTGCATTGCTTCATTCTAGCTTCTATCTCTTAGAGACTCATCAACTTTCTTTGATTCAATCTGGGATAAGATGAAAGAGTGAAGACAAACATCTTGATCATGGGTTTGTCCTCTTGTTCTCACCCTAGTCTGTACATCACTATTGATGTTTGTGGTAGGATGTGACTTATGGATTCTTAGCTGAGGAAGCATAATAAGTTGATTTGATAGATCTAAATTAGAGAAATTTAGATTTGGTGATTGACTATCACCTACCACATCAGCACACCCGTTAAGTGTGACTTGATCTAGAGAGTGTGTAACATCATTGATATTGTCTTCAGTGGAGTGATTGTTAGCACCAAGATATTCTTGATCACTTTCACCGTCTCCGTCTTTTCCTACATTAGAGATCCCTTTATTTGAGTTTTGTGCCTTATTGCTAGAATTGGTTGGCACCTCAAATGTATTAGCTGAAGAATTTGTTGTCATATTTGTGTTGATAGGATTTCCACTTGTAGTGTTTATTAACGCTGGTGCTGAAGGGATTCAATAAATTGGTATTCTCAACTCAAATCTTGGATCAGGATCTTCTATAGACATATTATCTGTTGTTCCTGAAGCATCTTACAAGATTTTTTAAAACAATTGGTCACTAAATCAAGATCAAACAGACAATCATGACCAGAACCTTTCACAGTTTGAGTTTGTTCATTGAAGGTCACGTTAGATGACTATTTAACTACTCTAGTTCTGAGATTGTATACTCTATAAGCCTTAGCTAGAGAAGAGTATCTAATGAAATGTCCATCATCTGCCTTCTCAGCAAACTTGGTTATGTGATCTTTTGTATTCAAGATGGTGCATAGGCATCCAAAATGACCTGAGAAAATCAATGGAAGGTCTCCTTTTGTGCCATAGTTTATAAGGTATCATACCATGAGATTTGACTACTAAAACTCTGCTCTACGCATAGGAAGTAGTGTTACTGTCTTTTCGCAGAAGGTGATTGGCATTTCAAAGTCAGAAAGCATGGTTCTTGTAGCCTCAATAAGTGTCTTATTTCTCTTTTTAGCAATAGCATTTTGTTGAAGAGTTGTAGGAGCACTATATTGTCTTGAAATACCCTTTTTATCACAAAATAAATCAAGGATTATACTTCTTGAACTCATTTTCTTGATCACATCTTATGATCTTAACCTTGTGATCATATTGATTCATAACTTTCAGAATAATAATTTCCATGATTTTAGGGGGTCTCATCCTTACTTCTAAGAAAGTAGACCCAAGTATATATTGTAAAATCAATTGTGATCATAATATAGGATGAAGTTCTTCTTAAACTCATTAAACTTATAGGGCCAAAAAGATCCATGTGTAATGAGTGAAGGGGAGTAGTGATGGAGTTCATTTCCTTTGGTCTATATGACCTTTTGTGTTGCTTTCCTTTCAGACATGCAACACAATGATCATCACTTTTAAACTATTTCTTTAGTATTCCAGTTACCAAATCATTCTTGATAAGTTTATTCATGTTCTTAAAGTTTACATGGCACATTCATTTATGCCAAAGGAAAGACTCATCACTATTTGCTTTCGATGATAAGCAAGGAAGTTATCCTGAAGGAAAGGTTTCGGTTTCTTGCAAATCCATCTTGTATATGTTAACTTTCTTGCAAATCCATCTTGTACATGTTATCTTTGCTGTGGACTCCAAGCAAAATATGCTCTTGAGAAATATCACCATGGGCTTGTGAATAATGCAATCTTGCTCAGTAAAGAGCAGGTTATGTCTCTTGTCACAAAATTAAGATACACTCGAGAGATTATACTCAAGCTTCTTGACAAAGTTTAACTTTTTAATGTTGAGCTTACCATTTAAGACCCTACCCCTTCCAGTAATGTACCTCCTAATTTACCTCCAAAGGCAACTGGCCCTCTATCAAATTTTTTAAAGTTGTGAAGCAAAGAGCCATTGTCAGTCATGTGCCTGGAACAAAGTCTATCAATCATCCATACATTCCTTTTGTCTTCAATTATTCGTGCATATAAAAATAGATGATTAATTACATTTGGAAACCCAAGTTTGTTGGTCTTGGGCTATCAGATGAACTGAAGATAGTTCTACGGTCATTGATCCTATTTTCAAGCTTATGGGATCCTTGGCTGATGTTGATTAAGAAACTTCAATCACATGGCCTTCCTTCATCTTCCACACCATCTTCGAAAGATTAGACTTAACTTTCAAAAGTTCAGAAGTTTCTATGACTTTAGAGGTTTTGGAGACTGAACCTTTGAAAGCTTTTGCATCCACTACAGCAGACTTCAGTGCTTCGGAAACATTTCTTTCTTTTGATACCAAACTTGCTTTCGAAGATAGTTTTCCACCTATCTTCTTCTGGGTCAGCTTGATGCTTCCGAAGGAAAATGATTTTCCTTCCGAAGATATTTTCTTCTTCTTCTCAGAAGTCTTCTTCTTATGCATGTGGATGGTACTCTTAGGATTGTAAAGGCAATCCTTAGTGTAGAGTTATACCACCACACATGATGTATTCCATAGGCTTTCTTCTGAGAGTCTTGTCCCAAGGAGAACATTTATTTTGATCCTTTTCCAACTCCTTTTTCATCCTTTTGGATGCTGCAATTTTCTTCTAAGGGTGAAGCTTACCTTTGGAATTGGATGGTCCAACCTATGCAATAGTCGTGCATGATGGTTCAACCTTATTCTCTTTACCAAGATGGCTTGAACTTGAACTAGGACTCCAAGTACTAGAGTCCTTGGTTAAGTCTTCAGTCTTTCTCACCTCACTCCCAACATATATGAAAACTTTTTTTTGCCTAGGGTTGAAAGTGGGCTTGATATCGTGCACTTTCTTGGATCTTCTTTTTGAAGCCCTGATCAAGTTCTTTCCAGCCGCCTTGGTCATCCCTAGTCTCTTCTTCCATTCAAGATATAATGACCCTTCTTATTGTGAACTTCTTCACTTATTTCTAGTTCACCCTTCAGTATATCCTCTTCTTCAATTTCATCTGTATCTACCTCTAGGATAAGAACAATAGAAGACAGCTTATATTCCCAAGTTCCACACCTTGGTTATTTGACCGATAGTAATGTGTGTAGATGAGCTATTTCATTTTATCCAAGTCCTTACTGATTCTAATAACAAACTTTTGCAAGCAAGGATGAAGATATAATGCTCATGAAGGCTTCCACTTCAAGAACACATTTATATGCCTTGGCGTTGCTGATCACAAGCTTAAGTTGGCATTCGGTTAACTTGGTAACAAGATCTTTAATCTTAGTCATGTAGTTTGTATGCTTATGTTTTAAAGTAAAAATGGTTTTTTCCAAGTCTTCTATTTTAAGCTTATAATCACTTTTTGCTCTTTTAAAATAAGCTTTTAAAAATGTTTAAGGACTAAAGCTTACATCTTACTTTTAAGTTATATGACCAGTACATGTTCACTTTAGCAATGCATTTAGGAGAGCAAAGGTGTTCCAGTACCTTTGATTCATCATGATTTACAATCAAGGCTTGGTTTGGAAAGATATCTTCCACCCGAAAGCTCTAATTAAATCCTCTTTCTTTAACTACAACTACAAATTGCTACTTTAGTTGGTTGGGCTTCTCAGATCTTGGAGCTACCTAAGTGTAGTTAAGCTTGCACTATGTATGACCACCATTTGTTCTTGGTCTCTTACATTCCTAAGCAAAGTTTCCCATTTGGTTACTGTTATAGCATTGTACTTTGCTTTTCTCCAGCCCAAATTTTCCACTAGACACATTGCTTAGAAACTTCCTTCCTGTCCTCTTATATAAATTCTTTGCTTGTGAGTGAGAAGAGCCATCTGATGGACTATTTTCATGTACTCAAGATCATCTGGATGGATACAATCAAGTCTTCATGGGTGAAGAGAAAGTTGTCAGAATTTTCAGCCGAAGACACAATGCCCTAAGAAGAGTTCAGTTCTTGAAATGGACTTCCTTGAGTGTAGTTCTCTCTTGGTTTCTCCGAATGTTGATAAAAAGGACCATTTGGTGAGTTGTCAAGGTATCAGATGAGATGATACCGTGGTAATCTGCTAACCCTTTCAACCACATGAAGGGTTGAACTTTTTGGGTGTTGGATGAGATGGTAGAAGGATCTTGCATGTTCATCTTCATTTGGTAAATGCTCAGGATACCATACAACTCAACTTAATGTCTACACAGTAGTGTTTCTACTATCTGGGAAGAGAAAATATGAACTTCCTCACTATGTCCCTATTCTTAAGTTTTACTCCAACATCCATTAGAGTATCTATAATTTCAACATACCTGGAGTATTGTTGAGTCATAGTTTCACCTGTCTTATTGGTGAAGTTTTCAAACTGCTGCTTCATGATATCTTTCTTGGTGTCTTTAGCTTCCTCAAATCCTTCATACATTAGCTTTAGTGCATCATATAGTTCTTGTGCACTCTTGCACTTCTTGAAACCTTTGTAGATGGAGTTGGGAAGAGCAGTTTAAAGAGCGGTCATGGCTTTCTGATCATTGTCTATTTTCTTCAAGTCTTCCTCATAATAATCATCCGCTTCCTTTGGTGTCATCCTACCTCCAGAAGTTGCTGAAGTAGTATTTGGAATGTGAGGTATAGAGACTACAGATCTCCACAGCCTGCTGTCTTAAAAATTGATGAAACCTTCCATTCTCATACATCAAGTGTCATAGTCATCAGGAGTGATTAATAGAGACTTAGTCATTGTGCCAGTTACCATATTAGATTTAGAAAAAGCTGCCACTTGAGCAAGTAAGTGAATGTAAAACTGAAGAGTGATTCAAGATTGTGGGATCGTGCAATCAAGAACCTGAGAAGCTCTGATACCAATTGCAGGACCATGTAATGATTCACAACAGTTCTACAATTAGAGATTATCAACTAAACACACTTAATAGATCAAATAGGGAACCAGGCAATGAAACTAAGAATAACAAATAAGAATACTCAAGAACACAAAGATTGGTTTTCAAAGATGATGTATATTTCTCTCAAGTGTTTTACAAGTGTTACAAAGCTTAGACTTAAAGACTCATACATGAGATACTTTATACTACATCCTAGAACCGATCATACTTTGAAGGCCAGATGGACACTAATCTAGATAACAGATGAATGTAAAGTCAAACGTCAGATTGCCTTTTGACATGTGACTATGAGATGCCATAGTTCACATCCTATTGTATACTTCCCAACTCTTTCTGACCGACGTCACCCCAAAAAACGGGTGTTTTACATATCCTACCGTATAGCATCTCATATGGGGGCATACCAATGCTGGCATGATAACTATTATTGTATGAGAATTTAGCTAACGGTAAGTGGTCATCCCAACTTCCTCCAAAATCAATGACGCATGCCCAAAGCATATCCTCTAGCGTCTGAATCGTTCTTTCCGACTGACCATCCGTCTGTGGATGATAAGTCGTGCTAATGTGTAACCTTGTCCCCATGGCATCATGAAATTTCTTCCAGAACTTAGATGTAAACCGAGTGTCACGATTAGACACTGGCACACCATGACGAGTTACAATCTCCTTGATAAATAGATTCGTTAATCTCTCAGATGATTACGTCTCACGGATTGGTAGGAAGTGAACACTCTTCGTCAGACGGTCCACTATCACCCATATGGCATCATACCCTCCCGCGGTATGCGATAACTTCATAATGAAGTCCATGGTGATATGCTTCCACTTCCACTCGGGTATGTCCAAAGGTTGGATCTTCCCGTATGGCTTCTAATGCTTTGCCTTCACTTGCAAGCAAGTAAGGCACTTACTCACATACTCCGCTATGTCGCGCTTCATACCCAACCACTAATAATCTTTCTTTATATCTTGATACATCTTCATAGCACCGGATGAATGGAGTATCGAGTCTTATGAGCTTCATCCATGATCTTTTCACGTAAATACCCATAACAAGGAATCCACATCCGTCCATATCGGGTTCTAATACCAAGAGTGTATTCACCTAACTCCGTGACTAGACCTCTCATACTTTCGGAGTTAAGACAATCTTCTTTCAACGCCTCATCTTGAAACTCATTGACCTGTTTCATCACATCTAATGTCATAATCAATTAATAAGCCTTCACCTGAATTGGTTCAGGCCTCTCTGTGCTGCTAAAGGCATCCGCCACTACGTTGGCTTTCCCTGATAGTATAGATCTCGCAATCATAATCCTTGACGAGCTCTAACCATCACCTCTGCCTCATATTCAAATCAATCTACTCGAAAAAGTACTTCAACTTTTGTGGTCGATGAAAATGGTGCACTTCGCCCCGTACAGGTAATGCCTCCAAATCTTTAATGCGAAGACCACCACTACTAACTCTAAGTAATGAGTGGGATAATTAACCTCACGAACCTTCAGCTGCCAGGATGTGTATGCCATAACCTTCCCCGCTGCATCAACACGCAACCTAACCCCATGTAGGAAGCATCTGAATAAACCATCAAATCCTTGCTTCCTTCGGGTAATGATAAGACAAGAGCTTAAGTCAATCTTGCCTTTAACTCTTCAAAAGCCTTCTCTTGATCTTGACCCTATACAAATTTTTCATCGTTTCGGGTCAACTTAGTCAATGAAGAAGCTATCTTGGAGAATTCCTGAATGAATATCCTATAATAACCTGCCAACCCCAAGAAACTACGGACCTCGGATGGCGTCTTCGGAGACTTCCATTGCATCACTGCCTCCACCTTTTTCGGGTCTACCATAATCCCTTCAGGATTTAACACATGTCCCAGGAATTGAATTTCGTGCAACCAAAACGCGCACTTGGAGAACTTGACATACAACTTCTCCTTTCTCAACCTTCCTAATACCTCCCAAATGTGACCGCCATGCTCCTCTTCGCTCTTCAAATAAATAAGGATATCATCAATGAACACAATCAATGGTTTATCTAACATCAATTGACACACTCGATTCATCAAGTCCATAAAAGTAGCTATCGCGTTGGATAAACCGAAAGACATAACGAGGAAATCATAGTATCCATAACGCGTACGAAAAGTTGTTTTAGGAATATCTTGCTCCTTCACCTTCAACTAATTGTAACCAGATCGAAGGTCTATCCTTGAGAACCAATTGGCACCTTAGAGCTGATCAAACAAGTCATCGATCCTCGTTAACGGGTACCAATTGTTCACCATCAACTTGTTCAGCTCACGATAATCGATGCACATCCTCAGACTACCGTACTTCTTTTTCATGAACAAGACTGAACACCCCATGGAGAGATACTCGGTCTAATGAACCCTTTATCAAGCAACTCTTGCAGTTGCTTCATCAATTCCTTCATCTCAGAGGGTGCTAAGCGATACAACGTTTAGTAACAGACTGAGCACCGGGTATTATATCAATCAGAAACTCGATCTCGTGGTCTGGTAGCACACCTGGTAAATCTTACAGAAACACGTCTGGGAACTCACACACAATCGGTACATCTAACAGTTGTGGTGTTGGCGTATCCACATCTTTAATGTACGCCAAATAGGCACTACATCCACGCCTCATGCACTTTCCCACCACTGCGATCTAAATCACCTTCAAAATAGTCGTAACTTGATCGGCATAAATCGTCACCAAACTTCCGCCAGGCGCTGTCTGTCTGACCATCTTCTTGCGACACACAATGTCGCCTCGTAGTTAACAAACCAATCCATTACTAGGACAACATGGAACCCACCTAAGGTCATCACAAATAGTCTAGAAGGAAACTTATGACCTTCTAGTTCTATATCACAACCTTCTATCAGACCAACAATCCTGGTAGACTTACCTATGGCAATTCTACATCGAAGGGCTTATCAATTCTCCTTCTACTAACAGCCAGTTTAGCACCGAAAGTAGTAGAAATAAAACTCTTACTAGCACTATAATCAAATAACACAAAAGCAAGAATTTGGTTTACTAGAACGTACCTGACAACATCGGGGTCCGTCATAGCCTCCTCCTGAGTCATCGTGAAGGCTCTGGCGCTTGCCATTTGCCCTTTAGTCTCAGCCTTCTTCCCTGCTCCAGAACTCTCAGCCCTCGGCTTTTTAAAGTCCCTGCTCATGTGACCCTCTTCGCCACAGTTATAACACCTTCTTACCCCATAGTTCTTCGCCATATGTCTTGTCCTTCCATATCAAAAACTGACATTAGATCCCAATCTACACTCCCCGGTGTGCTCCTTCCCGCACTTGCCATACCTCTTCATCCCCACACTGGGTGTGATGACACGCCGATCATCCACCCTCGCAACTTTGTTGTTTGAAGGGGCACCACCCCGTCCGAACCATTTCCCATTCCAGTTCTTGTCACCGCCACCTTTTTTACTCACCACAATCACCACCACCTTCCATTTGTCATACAACCTTCCTGCCAAATCAATCACCGAACTAAACGTACTCGGTCGGGTGACGATCATGTGCCTGTGAATATCTGTCAACAAACACTGAATGTATATCTTGATCTGTCGTGACACCACCTGGTCCCGCACCAGTTGTGCCATCTCATTAAACTTTGTGGTGTATTGCTAATGCGTCATTGTTCCCGCCTCTAGCTGTAGGAACTCCCTCTCCACCTTGTCTAACACTCTGTGAGGACAGAACTCCTTGATCACCAATTTCTTCAGCTCGGTCCATCGCGTCCTACCAATCGCCCTACTACCCTCAGCCTGGACAATATTGTCCCACCAACATAAAGCCGAGTTCACGAATGAATGAGTGGGAAACTTCACCTTCTGATCTTCCCGACACTCACTGATATCAAGGGCAGCCTCCATCTCTCTCACCCATCGGTGAGCAGCAGCAACAGTGCCATTTCCATCAAGAGTTTGGGGCTTGCATCTTTGAAATGCCCTATAGTTACTGCCCCGTGCCACCTCATGCACAACTTTTCTTTGTCCTCCTCGTCACTAGGGACAACCATCTCAGACTCCGGTTGCTCCCTCTCCCCCGAGGACCTATTCCTCTCTCCTTCCCTCATAGCCTTGATCATTTCAGTCACCACCAATAGTAGGATCGTCTGCATGACCTGGTGAACCTATTCCATCACCTCCTACTTCATTGAGGCCCTCAAGTTAGCACTCTCATCACCACCCTCTAGATGAGGGGTATCGGGCTCTTCATGAGCCGTCTCCTCAACTCTAGCGCTTCCTCTTGTGCCATGTGGTCTAGCACCACGTCCACCACGGCCCCCACAACCTCCACCACACAAAGCCATAAAAGATCTACCTCCAGCCATCCTCTAAATGTACTATAAGATCCAAACACCAACACGCTCATTCAAGATAATAGCTCAGTTTATGTCAAGTATAGTAACTCTCTGATTACAGTGGCTAGTTGTGATTAGCCACTTACTTTACTCTTTATACTCCAAGCATTTCATATCCTCACTATGTCAGTATCTAAATCTACTAAAGGCACACAACCACATAACACCGGTCGACATTAAAGAAAATACATGATGGCACGTAGCTACTTAAATTGGAATCCCTTATATTTTGTCCCATTCTCAGTTTAAGTTTAGGTTCCTTTTGAAAATATTTACCCATTTCTCTTAAACTTTGGCTCTAATACCTACTTGTAAGACCGCGTTCTCGGACGCTTATAGCTGGTTAATCATCGCACATAAAATATAAATCATACATTTATATTGACCAAAACAATTGCAGCGGAATAACTTAAAACCATTTCATATATAATGATTGCTATTGCAAATCAATACAACGTATTTAATTGTTACAAAATATTATCATTTTCATTACATCACAAAAACGTCATAATTTAAACAAATGGATGCCATCCAAAAATACCAAGTAGCTGCCCCGTGCCATCCTCATCAACATTACCTTCCAACTGGAAAATACATAAAAGTCAGCGTTGAGTTCTAGTTTTATAAATAAACTACTTTTCTTCCATATAAAACCGTTCATTACTTTCATACGCGATCATGCATCATACGTACAAGTAGATAATCTTATTATCTTTCATTCAATGCACGACATCGTTACCATTCGTTCTCATTCA
This sequence comes from Flaveria trinervia, assembly GCA_025506515.1. Taxonomy (NCBI): domain Eukaryota; kingdom Viridiplantae; phylum Streptophyta; class Magnoliopsida; order Asterales; family Asteraceae; genus Flaveria; species Flaveria trinervia. The sequence goes on from CM046451.1 coordinate 21,669,173, forward strand.
TTATCTTTGATGCTGTACATTTTAATCGTTCATTATTATCTTCACTTTTCATTCTGGATCAATATCATAAACTATACCCCAAAATGTAGGCGCGAAGCAGGTACTGGGCCGAAGTCTATAAATAGACCCCTAGCATTATTCATGTAGCCTGGCACGATTATCGGGGCAAGCGACAAGGATCCCATACATTTGGTCAGTCATAAAGAGTATACCTCTGTGTGTATCCTTATGGGTTAGCTAAACCACAAACAGTTGAGATAATGAAATTTTAGAGTCATGCACTCCTTACATTTGCTTGCAAGACTTTCCATTCCATCATTCAGTAATGCATGCATTCTTTTAATCTTTATGTTCCTCTTCCTATTATCTTCTGCTTTCATGACATAATACTTTACGTTTATAGATATTAACATACCACGCAAAGCCATGGAAAATATTATAATAAGGAACATAACATACCCATACATGACATCATCATAATCTCACATACAACATCACACAACATCATAAACCATCATGCATCGCCCCCGGGAACATCCCAAGTCAAAGTCTAAAACTTCACTTTTTCCCAAAGTTTCATAAAATAATGTAAGTCTTTAAGCGCATGAGCACTATGTAGGCGCATGGCCTTTCAAACACATGGGAACACTTAGGCGCATGGGAACACTTAACCAATCTAGGCATGTTCTAGGCGCATGGGAGTTGTTTGGGCGCATGAGTTTCAGGCATCTGGGGAATACTTAGGCAAATTCAACCGTTGGGTGCATAGGCTACTATTTGGACGCATCGGCAACCAACTTACACTAAACAACATAATTCAGTCCCCAATCCAACATCCATCATGTTCCAAGCCTAACACTAACATTCTAAGCCATAGAAACACATACATAACATGATCACCATAAATTAAACACCCAAAACAAACCCCACCCACAAACACACACATACATACATACGGGTAATACTACCCGCTTAATAAAAACGTTCACACATGTATTTCCGGCCCAAAACCAGTTAAAACATGTAAAAAAAGGATTCTAAAACTCACCTTAGCAACCTTCGAGTATGACTTCCTCCAAACCCGTTTGCAAATGAGTCCAACCACCTTAAACCCACCAAAACACACCCACAACTGAACACATAAACACATATAAGCATATAACCGAGGCTATAATCAGCCAAGATATTTTAAAACGATGAATTGTTACCTTGAATTCAGATTCTTCTTCTTCAAAACCTGAAAGTTCATTCACTTTCTCTCTCTAAATCTGGATCCAAAAAGGTGAAAAGTGGCATGGCATGGGCGGCCATGCTACTTTTGTACAAAATATAGTAAAATTTTGTACTTTATACACTTTTAACCCCTCAACTTGGGTTTTATTATCTTTCCTTCTTTTATTTTCCTTTCTTTTAAATTTTCCGGGTGTTACATTGACTTTTCCCATTGGCAATGAGTCTAGCTTTGTATCGTCGGAGTGTGGAAGAGCCAAAGAGCCACATACATCTAATGATATTGGTATTGGGCGGCCGAGGAACAGGTTCCCATGTATGATTGGCTTGTAAAGCTTTAAATTATTCAGCCATGGCACCTTGCCAGTATGGATCGGTTAAGGCTTTTTGGTAGGAGGTGGGGATAGGTGAAATGGTTGGATCAAAGTAGACATGAAGATTCAATGGATGGTGAGGTTTGGTGATGCCGGCACGTGACCAATTTACCATTGGATCAAATGGTTAAGTAGCTGAAGGTGGTGGTGGTGGTGGGGTTGGTTGAGGTGGTTGTGAGGATGGTGGATGTTGGAGGATGAATTTAGGGACCTGATTAGCAAAAGAATGATGAGTGGCAGGATCAATATGTTGCTCATGAAGTTGGTGGGCTTGAGGAGATTGGTGGGCTGGTGGAGTGGTTGGTTGTGGGCCAAATGATTATGATTCGGGAAAATGGTGTGGGCTGGTATATACTGGTTTGTTGTTGAACTAAATAGAGATGATCAAATAAGGTGGGGGAAGTACCATCTTCAAGGAAACAACATGTTTGTGGAGTAGCCCGAGTGAGGGTCTTGAATGGGAAGATTGTTTTGACAAAGGTGACATGTTTGGGAGAGATAGACTTTGCCTGTGAAAAAATTAAGACATAGATAGCCACGAAAGTCTGCTAGATATCTGAGGAAAACACACACATGGAGGAGCGTGGATAAGTTTGTGGGGCCATGTGGCATTGGTGTTAGGATAGCATGCACACCCAAAAACGTGTAGATGATTGTATGATGGTTGACATCGGTATAAGGCAGCCATGGGAGTGAGAAAATTTAGAAGTTTGGTTGGCAATATGTTATGAAGGTAGCATGCGGTGTGCAACGCTTCGACCCAAATTTTTGGAGGGATGCACAATTTAAGAGGGTAAGCATGATTTTGTTTATACGGTGAATCATGCGTTTTGATTTTTCATTTTGTTGTGATGTTTGAGGACATGAAAACTGGAATTGAAGACCGTGTGTGTATGCAAGAGTTTTGAATGTGTGATTATCGAACTCACCTCATAAGTCGCATTGAAAAGACTTGATGGGTAGGTTAAATTGTGTTTTAATGTATCGACAAAATGAGCAAATTTTTCATGTGTTTCGGATTTGAACTTAAGTGGGTAAAGCTAAGTGTACTTGGTGAAATCATCTATCAAGACCATGTAGTCTTTATGCCCACTTGAACTTAACAAGGGAGAAGTCTGAAGATCGTAATGGGCTATATAAAATGGTAAAATAACAGTATAAATGGATGGATAAAATGGTAAATGTTTGTGTTTTGAGATTTGACACGAATCATAAACCAAAGTTTGACTATGTTTATTACATAAGATTATTATACTGGAAACAAGGAAATCAAAAAACAAGAGCTTCAAGATGTCCTAAGAGATCATGCTAGCATTCTTGATCATTTGATGTAAAGAAGGCACACATGGAGACTGGATAAGTAAGCAGTTAAAACTGAGGTGAACTATTATGGCGGGACAACATCTTGCCACTCGAGTACTCATTAAAGGAAAAACCATGGGGGTCAAACTCAATAGAAATATTATTATCAATAGAAAACTTATGAACTAGATAAGATTTTTGATAATGTTAGGTGTTAGAGGACAACTTTTAGGTGAAGAGGTCGGTTAGGTTTGGTATGATGGTGTTACCCGATCCATGAACTGGTATGTGGGCACCATTACCTACAAAAATAGAGCCAACGAGACAATGCAACGATGGGTTAATAATTTTACCTTGGTCGCCAGTTAGATGATTGGATGCACCCGTGTCCATGATCCATTGATCATCTGGGTTTTGGTAGCTGACAGCCTGCATAGCTTCATCAAGTTGAGTGGGCTCCAGGGTCATAACTAGCAACATGGCCTGTCCAGATGGACCAGGAGTAGCCCGAGAGAAAGATGAGGTGTTGTTGTTATTGTTGGGCCTGTTCTACGATAGTCCAAACCAAGTGGGTTCCTGACCGAGTTAAGTAGGAAACGAGCAAGGAGGCCGCATCAAGTAAGTGCGCCAGTAAGGGCATGGGCCTCCAGGGACAGCCTAGTTTGGAGAAGAACTGGGCCTCGATCCAGAATGATGATTTCGATTGGAAGTATTGGTCCTCTAGTCGTTATGCTTTCTCTATCTGGATGGTGGTGGGCGGCTACTGCTGCGATTGTGATTGCGGCGTTGGGTGGGGGGTGGTTCCAATGAGATGGCTTCCATGGTGGCCAGTGGGTTAGCAGATAACATTTCCCGAGTGGCTTGATGTTGTTGGTCCAACAAAAGTAAAACATAGGCATCTTCCCAAGAGGAAGATCTTTGTTGATTATAGCACTAGTGGTGTCGTATTCCGTCAGGAGTTCGCAAGCCATTGTAGAACCAAACACTGAGAGCTCACCATACTACCGAGGTTGTTAAGTTGATCACCGATTTCTTTGATTTGTTGACAGTAAGCTTCAAGGTATGACATGGCCTTGAGAGTGATGTTTGTCAGTTCATGTTCAAGAGCAGTGATATGAGGACCTTTGTTGTTTTGAAAGATCTTCTGAACCCGAATCCATGCTTCACAGGCAATGGATTCTTGTTCAAGGACACAAACTAGAATATCATCTGACAATGTTTCGTAGATCTATTGTAAGATGATAGCGTCAACTTCAGACCATGATTCATCGTAGATCCATTGTAAGATGATAGCGTCAACTTCAGACCATGATTCAAAATCTGGGTCAGTTGCTGCAGGGGGAGGAGTACCGTCAATATGAGCAAGAACTTTGCAGCCCTTAGCATGGAGTTTAAATAGTTTAACCCAATATGCATAGGAGACTTTCGTACCATCAAGAACACGTACTTTGTTCTGGATATTTGTTATTGTATAAAACGGATGAAGTGGTTTAAGAGTAAGGTTGGATGGGTTTGACAAGGGTTTAGAGCTTCAGGTTGATCTCCCATTTTCGTGAAGATGAAAGGATGGGTATGGCTAGTCATGCCTTGGCCGGAAAAGAAAGAGGGGTATAGAGCAAAGCTCTAATACAATGAAAGTTATTGAGATCCAAAGATGTTTCCTTTATTGACAAAACGTCCATACATATACACAAAGAATGGAGAGAAACTAGGAAACTCCCTAACTAACTATGGAAATGATATACTACATTCAATGCAAATGACAATTGAAGTACAATAATATCCAGCTAATAAAAACATGATTGATGCTTTCAATCCGTGATTCTTCGTCTTCTAGTTATCTTGGAGTGGTGTTTGTCTTTGAAATTTTGACGGATCTATATTTGCACATGGAAACATGCAATGTCTATTGCACTATCTATGAAAAACAAATTGTGTTTTAAAAATGTGATCTCACTACTTCTGCAAATCCTCTTCATAGCGATTTATGGCACCGATGTAATGGCATGGTCATATCTAGAAATCTAAATTCTTTGTGTAGGAAATAGGTTCACTTTTATATTAAAAAATAATAATTCTAACGATACTCTCGTTAGCCATGTGAAATATTATAGTACAATACCGTTTACAAATACGACTAGAAAAAATAATACAAGAAATATTTATGTAACAAAGTTGATTCGAACATTCATTTTAGTATATACTCCAACGAGTCTTCATAAAGTATTCTTAACACGAGTCTTCATCACGTTCGAGTCTTCAAGTATACCCCTTGACTACAACAAATAACAAACAAAAGATTGATGGTTGTGACTAAGGATCGTGTTAGACACGGGTCCCTTAAAACAGATTTGGCGTCTCTACTCAAGACAATGCATGTGTTTCCCGGGTACAACAGCCAAATCAGTATGTACTGTTAGAAAGTGCCTCGACCCGAGATCACCGGGTAAAGTATGTGTTATATTATGTGGAAAAAGATTGAAGATGATGGTATAGGAAGATAATTTAGACAGTGCTCATCTCTAAATATATATAAAACTTGTTAACCCTTAAGAAATACATTTCTTCTTCTCTCTTTTTATAATCATGAGATTGTTATATACTCATGCTAATAATTTCATATTAATGTGAGTTTTATGATTCACAATCAAAACTCCCATTTGATTTATGAAATGCTTTATGAGATCAAATTAAAACTTACATTTTATTCAAGACATGTTTAATACCAATTTTAATAAAAATTATGATTCATAATAAATATTCATAATATTTATTAAAAGATTTGGTCAACATAAAACATTCATTTTTATCAATATATGTATTTATTAGCATTAAAGAAATTGCAACAATTTCCTACTATAGTCACCCAAGTTTATTTTCTTCATTCCGACCACTCAACTTCGAGCATCGATATCAATTCATCTTAGCTTCAGTTTGGACACGGTATAGTTCGCTATAAAACGAGAAGTTAAACCAATAAATAAATAACTATATATATAACAAATATATAAATATAATTATTTTATGTCCAAAATTCCAACAATCCCCCACGTGAATGGAGATCGATCAAAACATACAAAATTCCCAATGGAAACTCAACAGTGTTGTCTTGCTGGATAGGTAGGTGTTCTCATTGAACCTTCCTTTGTAAAGTATACTTAGCTTACTGGTGGTGTGTAGATGCGATGTCTTTGAACAGACCCCCTTTTGTTTAGACGGCAATATATATTCACAGAAGACTCTCCCTAGTCGGGCACAACCCCTCATTGTCATGCCCGTTATGGTCATGGATCACTATCCTGGTTCTACGAGAGCTCTAGGATTTGCGCCATCCTACAAATCCATTCGAAACAACCCCACTTCTCTCTAACATAGGTGATTCCATGAATCATTAAAAGCATTATGGTTATATTGATTCCCACAATCATTTAACCTGAATATGCTTAACCTTCCTTTGGTCACTGGTTCGGGGTACTCCCCCAAAGTGAATGGACTAGGATGTTCGTCACTCTCTTTTTGTTTTAGGGTACTCTCCTATAGTGACTCTGTTGGTCATATGATTAAGTTGTCCTATTGAGCATAGATCTTGGGATCTTCAGTCAACTAGGTTAGGTTTCCCTTATATTCACATTTTTTCTACGGGCTTTAGTCCAATTTCTGTCTATCTCATCTCGTTTCAACCCACTAGTTTTTTGGATCCAAAATTATTATCTATCACTATGTCAAGTCGATAGCTTCAATCGATAAGTTTTCATGATGTGTTTTTAACTCGAAAGTTAATAATGTCTTTTGTGACACTTCTAAGATGAACACATCTCTTTTATGTCTTTGCTAGTAGACATCTATCAAGATTCTAAATCTAGCCAATTAGCATTTGAGTCTATCATAGACTTCTTATGACCTTTGTGTACTACACTAGATCATGTGTTTGCAATATATTTAGATTGTCAAAATCTATATTGCTAACATTTTATTTTCAAATGCAAGAAACCCCCACATCTAAGTGTTATTAGATAACATTCATATAAGGTAATGAAAAGTTCTCCCTTTCTAAATAGATTTAAGAAAACTTCTCACAAAACCATTTCTACATACCCTAAAGGGTTGTTAAAATGGCATCTCCCCCACATTTCTTGTGATTTGATTTCAAAGTGAGTTTTGCTACCTAGAAAATTGAGTCCTCCTCATTAGGTTTTGTATACTAGATAATATTATCTATTTAGTTAAGTTTTCCATAGGTTATATCAACCTCCTTGAACCGAATGAATATCCTCTTTCAACTTTGTCTATACATAATTGACCTCCTTAGAGCATCATAATTGATAAGTACTAGACTAGCATGCTTTAGACTACAGTACTTTAGCATGTGAACTGAAGATGTATCATTCTGATCATTCATAGCTTTAAGGAATAACACACTATCCTTTGTCCATATCCATATATTATTATAGAAAAATCATGAAACTTATTCGTCATCATTCGGTTTAGGAACATAACTCGTTTTCCCTTTAAACCTCTTATCCACAAGCAAGTTACCAGTCATACGCTGGACCTGGTAGTCGCCTCAGCACCAACTCAGCAGCAGCTAGTCGATAGTAACTACCGGAACTCGACATTACCAAAATAGGTTGGTAGCAACTCAAAGGCAAGCTCGGTACCAATTTAGCGTACACACTTCAGTATTGGCATTGAGTTAAGACCAAGATTTCAGTAGAATCTTTCAAAACTACTCAATCAACTTTCAAGCACAACAGTGCAAGTGTGCGAAGTGCAAAGGGCACCATCTTCCCTTTGACTTATAAATACTTAGTAATAAGTCTTAATTCAGTTCACTTTGGTGAACACATTTATCATTAACAAGATAAATAAACTCGTCTACAATCAATATTACATTAAGATAGAGTCAAACACATTGACACTAAATAATTATAATTTATAAAATTTGCCTAGAGTTATTGGCATACATGTATTGTTGTTCCCTTTAAGCTATGTATAACTAGGATACTTTACCAAATGAAAGAAAAATCCTCCACATAACTTTAACAACATTAAGATGGTAGACGCATCAACATTTAGATCTTTCAAAATGAATTTAGCAAAATTCATTAAAGATAACATATATTGTTTTCATATATAGATCTATCCACACTTGTGAATTTTTATGATAGTTTAAAATGAAGTTTATCGGTATATCTCATACTTGTGTATTTCATCTCAATACACTTATCATATTTTTGATCTCATGATACACTAATCACATTTTCGATCTCATGATATAGTATGACATTTGATGTCTCATCTTCGACACTTAAAACAATTAAAATTGTTTCCAATGAAATATCTTATTGCACTATCTATTTAAAGTTATATATTTCCGTTTAAATTATTTCCCTCAAAATCATTTTGAAAGTCGTAATAGAAATTAATTTATTTCATTGTAAATATTACATGTGTTATCATAAGATATTAACACAAATAATAATACAACCGAAAATGACATGTAAAGTGTAAAGCGCTTTTTAATAATAATTTAAACGGATAAAAGTTACATCTAGACATCAAATCTCAAAGTGTTATTATCTATAATACTTTCATCATTAGCAATGATATCCATTTTATGGCATGTCTTGAGGTACTCCCTCAATGTTACTTCATGCACTCATACGATCAAGTTTCTCATTTCATCTTGAAACTCTAAATATAAATAGTCAAAACCGACCAAAAAACCAACAACGTTATGTATACACTATCTTAACCATAAGTAGTTGTATTTGAATAATTATTTCTATTCACAACAACCTCGAGTTATTTTTTTTTCTGAATAATCTTATCGAGACTATTATGTGGTTCGAGACGTGTTACTTCTCTCATGAGTAGTTAACTATTTTAGATTGCAAAACACATGTTTTATTCATTCAAAACATTTCCTACTTTGCAATTTTTAAAAACATATCATTTTTATTTTATCTCTTGATCACAATAGTCAAAACCATAAACTACAAAAATGGTTTTATGGTGTAAATTAATATCTAACACGTTTGTTAGAAGACAAACAATTATAAACCATTTTTTTATTATTTAACGTTTTTCGATTTGTAGAATAAATCGTTTTAACACATTCATTAAAGAATGAACGTTTTCAAACACATTTTGGTTTATACACTTAAACCATTTTCTAACAAATGATTACAATAATCATTTTAAATATTACGGTTCTTATTACATAAACCATTTTCTAACACGCTTGTTAGAAAATAAATGATCACAAATATCATTTTAAGCTTATTGGTTAGAAATAACCACTTCTAACCCGTACGTTAGAAATAATTGAATACAAGATCGTTTTAAAAGTTTTCCGATTTATATAAAATAAATCTAGTTCTATCTTACTCGTTAAAATTAAACGATTACATAAATCGTTTTTTTATATATAAAATAAAATCTGGTTCTAACACGCTTGTTAGAAATAAACAACTACAAAAACATTCTTTTTAAGCTTATCGGTTTATATATAATAAACCCGCTTCTAACACGCTCGTTAGAATTAAACGATTACAAAATCGTTTATAAGCTTCTCGTCTCATATAAGAAAGACTATTTCTCTTTTTGTTGTTGCAAAACACTAGTTTTAGTTTCTTTCTAAAACAAAATTTGTTTTGCTTAAATAATTGTAATCATAAATAGTTTTGAAACTATAAACCCATGTTTTTTAATGGCTTTTAGTAATTAGACCATCTCTAACACACACGTTAGATTGTTAAACATTTATAAAAATATTTTAACATATGATAGAATCAATGTATTTATTTGGTAACACTTTATTTTGAATTTTAGATTGTACTTCAATCTTTAATAAAATCCAAACATGGTATTGTACTATGTTATTTCCTAAAATATTGTTTGATTTTCAACAGAATCTCAACTAATATTTTCTTTAACATTTCGTGAACCCAAAAAAATAGTAACAGGTTTTTAAAAATCCAATCACGAAATCTGTTTTAAAATTGTAGGAAATAGGTTCACTTTTATATTAAAAAATAATAATTCTAATGATACTCTCGTTAGCCATGTGAAATATTATAGTACAATACCGTTTACAAATACGACTATAAAAAATAAATACAACCAATATGTATGTACCAAATTTGATTCGAACATTCGTCTTTAGTATATACTCCAACGAGTCTTCATAAAGTATTCTTGACATGAATCTTCATCACGTTCGAGTCTTCAAGTATACCCCTTGACTCCAACAAATAACAAACAAAAGATTGACGGTTGTGACTAAGGATTGTGTTAGACACGGGTTCCTTAAAACAGATTTGGTGTCTCTACTCAAGACAACGCATCTATTTACAAGGGTACTGTAACATCTTGTAATTTTGGGTTAATTAAAGTTAACATTGTTAAGTTCTTGTATGGACTAATTTGTCATTTATGAAACTTGTGAATTTGTTATGCTTATTCTTTGTTGCCTTTAATTTTCTAATCAAACTAATAATTATGATAATAATAATAATAGTAATAATAATAATAATAATAATAATAATAACATTAACAACTTATAAAAATTATAAAACTTAAAAGATTTGAAACTTAAAAGTTATGGGTTAGTTGTCATTTTTAAAACTTTAAATGAAAGTTTTTGCATAAAATAATAAAGCTTGAAAGTTGAGGGACCATTTGTGTAAACTTTTGAAACCCAAACCCCTTCCCCCTTTAATTCTCGTTTTTCCGGCCGGTCACCAGCCACCGCCGGCCGAACTCTCCGGCGAGGCCAAAACCAATAAAGTCGCTCAATTTTGAACCAAAACGCACCCAACCGGTTCACGATCGTGTTTTGAATTCAGTTATGGTCTTTAATGGAGTTAAACCAACTGTTACGAACTCCAAACAAATCGTGTAACCGAAGGCTTTAACCATAGTGCCGTTCGTGCACTAAAAACCAGTAAATACACAATTAATTGAAGCTAAACAATCGTTTAACTATCTCTAATTGATTTCCAGTTCCAATTTCACCTGAAATCACACAAAACTTCGCATTCGATTTTCGTCTCATCGTGAACCTATAGCCTGGTCGAACTTCACCATCTATACAACTTCATTACAAATCGACAGAGGGCTTTCGTTTTCCACTTTCTAAAGAAGCTAAACCTGCAAGTAATTGGGTTATCATCAAGCAAATCACCTTGGAGCAACTCCCCATAGTCGTGGCTTATTCCTCTTCTCGTTCTCATCAATTTAAACTTCAGTCTAGGTAATTAGTTGTGCAGATAGACTTGAAATTGCTTGGGGATTAAAAGCCCTAACATTGATTTTGCTATCTTAAGCGAATTAAGGTTTAATTTTGGGATTTGTCAAATTAGGGTTCATAGGATTTGGGGGTGTTGCTTGAGTTTATTTTTTAAGAAATTAAAACGGAATACAAACCGCGGCTGAGGCCTGATTCACTGGTTATACACTTGGAGTCCAACATTGAGGTCCCGGGTTCGAACCCGGGCCCCTTCAATTTCCATTTTTGGGCTGATTTAGTCTTGTTTTAAATTCAGAAAATTTTTAAACTTTTATAAAAACAATTTGTGAACTTGTTAAATTTTAATGAGATCATATTATTTTCTGCAAATTTATTTTAATACTTTTATTAAATATTTTAGACGATAATTTATTTAGTTTATGTTTCTTATAAATAGACTTTAAATAATGTCATAAATCACCAAATTATATATTGTTCAAATATTATCATCTATATATATTAATGTTTAAATGATGATTCGTTTAAAAATTATAAAAGATATTTAAACTATACTTAAACTTTATCTCAAATGATTTCTTTTCGTTTCTTAATAGTAAAATGATTAACTTGTATATTTCATTGAATTAGAACATAAACAAATTTACCATTTTATTTGATTTAATTAGTAAAACTCCCAAATACCAAGTTGAAACCCTAGTTCTCGTGAAATCGTTAAGCGATTATTAAACTTAAACCTTGTAAATATATATATAATTTTAGGTGCCTTGTGAAGAACTGCATTGGATCACTGCTTATTACATTTCTTATTTAATCGTCATTCTATACTTATTTGATCAAGTGAGTATTTCTATACCCCTTTTTCATATTTTCACACTTTGGGGCGAAACATGTTACTTTATAAACTTTGCACTTGTAAACGTTTGATTCTTGTAAACTTATGGCTTTTCACTTATATGTTGTAGTTAGTTGAACTTGGTAGCTACCATGTAATGTCGAATATATGTACAATCATTAATTATTGCTAGCCTAGCGAAGTCATAGATCTATGGGCCAGACAAGCCTGCTTGGTTGATCCAAGTACACTTAGCTAATCGTATATACTTTTAAACGTTTGAGACTTGTAAAACTTTGTCGAGGTTTATTTGTGCATTCTGTCTTACATCCCTAGTTTACCTTGTTTCTCTAATTTAAAAACATGAATTGCCATCTTTTATATACTTATGTATTTCAAACTATGGAAATCTCACCAACATTATTGTTGACCTTTTATTTTTAACATGTTTCAGGAAATACTCAAGCTTGACTTCTACTCATTGAAGCATACACATCTAGGAATGGACCTAGATAAATAAGTAAAATAAAATGACTTGTTACATTTTATGTTATGTTTTATTTCTTTGAGACTTATGATTGTAATAGTACAATTGGAACTTATGTTTAATATAAATTTGGGTTTTAATAGCGTTATGTGGCTGTGAACGATCTTAACCCTCACACCTCGACGTTTCCGCCGTCAAGGTCGGGATGTGACAGATTGGTATCAGAGCCCATAACTATAGGGATCTAAGTTATTAGAAATGGTGACCTAGACTATAGTAAGCATGAACCTTATAGAATTATGATTCTATCTTGTAAATTATATAGTTTGCATGCTACATAATGTTATGCCCACTTATGTGCAATTTGATGCCTTAGCATAGGATTGCCTAAACATTGTTACTTGTCTCCCTAAACTTAGCTTTGACACTTTGACTCTCCCCGAACATGAAATATCTTAATCTTATTCTCGTCAACACGTGGGAACTTATGCTTATACTTATGATCTTTAGACGCTATGTCCAATCTATATAAATCTCATCAAGGTTTTGATTTCATGAACCTAAGAAGTTTGTGTGACACATAGACACCTGTATTTTGGATTTCTTGGCAAAAGGCCCTCGGGCTAAGGCAAGCATATCGCATAAATCCTATGGGACTAGTTATGCTTACCTGGGGATTTTTGGGATGAGTGATAAACTATGGTCAACATGCACAAACTTCTAAGGCGAATGGGTCAACTTACCTTGATGTGTCAAAGTTTCCAAACGGTAATGCGTTACCAAATGGAACCATTCCAAGTGTCTTACAACTCTTGACTTATCCTTGTTGAATTATAATTCTTGTTATCCTATTTCCCGTGTCAACTCATTTTGCATATTCCAACATGTCTCGTCATCATGGAAAGCGTGGAAGTTCCGATCGTAAGCTAGCCGCCATGATCGCCCGACAAATGGCTGCTGTCATCCCAACCATGGTTTCTGAACTCAATAGTACTTTAATGACCAACTCCAGCAACAATTGAAATGGTCATGGAAAGAATAGCAACAACCAAAACGGGATCAATCACACTTGCACCTTCAAACACTTCAACTCGTGCAAACCCACTAACTTTAGTGGAAAAGAAGGAGCCACTGGACTTCTCGAGGTTTGAAAGTATGGAGAACACATTCATTGTTAGCGAGTGCCCCGACGAGTTCAAGGTTCGCTATGCCACTAGTGTTCTTCAACAACAAGCACTAACTTGGTGGAATAGTGAAAAGAGAAACCGTGGAACTGAGGTTGCAATGGCGTTGCCCTGGGAAGAATTTAAGGATATCATGATCCAAAAGTTCTGCCGAGGAGCAAATTACAAAAGCTGGAGGAGGAGTTCTGGAACCTCAACAAGATGGTGGAATCACTTGGCTTATTCCACCCGGCATCATGAGTTGAGTATGCTTCTACCACACATGGTGACACCATGCCCCGTAACATCGAGAAATTTATCAAGGGGGTGCCACCTCAAATTCAAGATGCTGTGGTGGGTAGTAGCCCACAACTTTGGAGGAAGTGATTACTATCACTGCACAGCTCACCGAGAATCATATAAGCTGGCACTATGTCAGCAAAGGGTTCCAAGTCTACTACGAAGGTGACACTTGAGGAAACAAAGAAGGTAAGGTCCGAGTCATCATCTCAAAACAAGAAGCGTAAGTTCACCCCGACACGCAACTACGCTGTGACCGCCCCAAATGCTCCTCAAAACAAATGGTGGTTGCAAATCAAGCTCCCATGGCTAAAGCTTATACTGGTCCACATCCTATGTGTAACACATGCAAGTACCATCATTCAAACAACTTTCCATGCCGAGTTTGCTCATTATGTCGGAAGTATGGACACTTGGTAACTACTTGCCTTCGTGCGCCAAACAACACTACCATGCTTACCAACCGAACCTGCAATAACTGTGGCGAGCCTGGTCATATTCGTCCGCAATGTCCTCGCAATGCGGGAACTGTGCCACCAACTCGTGGAAGGGCTTTCAACATCAAGGCCAACCAAGCTCAAGCCAACAACGACGTGGTGAATGGTACATCGTTGAACTCTTTTTAAATCGTTTCTTGTCTTATAAAATTTTCTATCTGTGTTCATCATACCAATAATGGATTATTACCAAACAGGTATGTATCGTGTAAATAGTCATTATGCTTCTGTATTGTTTGATTCGGGTGCCGATAGGAGTTTCGTGTCCCTGGAATTTGAGTCTATACTTTCTAAACCGCGTGTTAATCTGGAAAGATCTTTCACGGTCGAGGTCGCCGATGGAAAATCTATCGTCGTTGACGTCGTAATACGTGACTGCATCTTGAGCCTTAACGAACACAAGTTCTTCGTCGACCTTATTCCTATGCATTTGGGAAGCTTTGATGTTATCATTGGTATGGATTGGTTAGCCAAGCAACATGCAGAAATTCTATGCTTTGAGAAGTGTATCCGAATTCCTTTACTGACTGGTGATACTTTAAGGGTCTTTGGGGAGAAATCATCTTAAAGACTCAAACTCATGTCTTGCATCAAGGCCCGCAAGTGCTTAAGTAAAAACTACATGGCTTTCATGGCATATGTAGTTAATACGAAAGCCAAGGGTAAGGAGTTGAAAGACATTCCTGTTGTGCGGGACTTTCCCAAAGTTTTTCCCGAGGATCTTAAAGGGTTACCTCCCGTGCGAGAAGTTGAGTTCAAGATTGATTTAATCCCTGGTGCAAACCTTGTGGCTAAATCGCCTTATCGTCTTGCATCGTTTGAAATGGAAGAACTCGCTAGTCAACTGCAAGAGTTGACCGATAAGGGTTTCATTCTCCCTAGTTCATCACCGTGGGGTGCACATGTACTATTTGTGAAGAAGGATGGTTCATTTCGTATGTGCATCGATTACCGAGAACTCAACAAGCTTACTATCAAAAACCGATACCCTCTTCCTCGAATCGATGATCTCTTCGATCAACTTCAAAGAGCAACTCAATTCTCAAAGATCGATCTACGTTCTGGGTATCATCAACTACGTGTTCATGATGATGACATTCCAAAGACCGCTTTTCGTACTCGATATGGACACTACGAGTTCATGGTCATGCCTTTTGGCTTGACCAATGCGCCTGCTGTGTTCATGGATCTCATGAATCGAGTATGCAAACCGTATTTGGATAAGTTCGTGATCGTGTTCATTGATGACATTCTTATTTATTCCAAGACAAAAATCGATCACGAGACGCACTTGCGACAAGTTCTTGGACTTTTGAAGAAGGAGCAATTATACGCCAAGTTTTCCAAGTGTGAATTTTGGTTGGAGGAGGTTCAATTCTTAGGGCATGTGGTGAATAGCTAAGGAATTCACGTGGATCCTGCTAAAATTGAAGCTGTGAAGAATTGGTGTGTTCCCACAACCCCAACCGAGGTTTGTTCTTTTCTGGGTTTAGCGGGATATTACCGTAGGTTCATAGCTAATTTCTTGAAGATTGCTAAACTGTTAACGGCATTAACCCAAAAGAATCGACTCTTTGAATGGGGACCCGAGCAAGAAGAGGCTTTCGAGACATTAAAACGCAAGTTGTGTAACGCTCCTATTCTCACACTTCCCGATGGAAACGATGACTTTACCGTGTATTGCGATGCTTCTAATCAAGGTCTTGGTTGTGTTCTCATGCAACGAGGCAAAGTTATAGCATACGCGTCGAGGCAAAGGTTGATGAAGTGAACTACACGACTCACGATCTTGAACTTGGTGCTGTGGTTTTTGCATTGAAGATTTGGCGACACTACCTGTATGGGACGCAATGCATAGTCTACACCGATCATAAGAGTCTCCAACATGTGTTCAACCAAAAGATCTCAATATGAGACAAAGACGCTGGATCGAGTTGATTAGCGACTACGACTACGACATTCGCTACCATCCTGGAAAGGCGAATGTTATTGCCGACGCACTAAGTCGCAAAGTCCACAACAAGACTGTCTCGCTCCAAGAAATTCGAGATCAAAGGCAATGGTTTGATACGCTAGGAGAATTTGATACCGAGATTCATGTGGATGTTAACGAGACTACTATTATGCTCCACAACATAAGGATCGATAGTGACCTTGAGTTATGCATCCGCGAGGCTCAACAAGCGACACTAACCGATGAAGGGAAAGATGAAGATTTGATGCCTAACATTCGGTCACAACTGGAGACAAAACCGAATGGCCTGTGTTACTTCTTGAATTGACTTTGGGTCCCGAATCGTGATAACCTTCGACAATTCATTGAACGAAGCTCATCAAACCCGATATTCCATTCATCCTAGCTCCGACAAGATGTACATGGACCTGCGTGGTCAAAATTGGTGGCCTGGAATGAAAAAGGATATCGCGTCTTATGTTTCCAAGTGTCTCACGTGTGCAAGGGTCAAGGCCGAGCATCAACGACCAAGTGGTTTACTTGAGAAACCTGAAATCCCTATATGGAAATAGGAACACATATCCATGGATTTCATAACCAAGTTACCTCGTACATCTTGTGGTCATGATAGCATATGGGCCATTGTAGACCGTTTGACTAAGACCGCACATTTCATACCCATACGAGATACGTACAAGGTTTCAAGGCTGGCTCGAATCTACATTGACGAAATTGTGAGTCGTCATGGCGTGTCTTTACACATTATTTCCGATAGTGATGCTCGCTTCATTTCACACTTTTGGTCTTCGATGCAAGAACTCTTGGGTACTCAATTGGATTTAAGTACGGCTTACCATCCTCAAACCGATGATCAAACCGAACGAACAATCCAACCCTCGAGGATCTGCTGCGTCTTTGTGTCCTTGACTTTGGTGGTGATTGGGATACACATTTACCGCTTGCGGAATTTTCGTATAACAATAGTTATCACTCAAGTATCAAGATGGCACCATTCGAGGCTTTGTATGGTCGTAAATGCCGATCACCGATCTGCTGGACCGACGTTGTTGAAAATTTCATTACTGGTCCTGAACTTATACAAGAAACGACCGATAAAGTCTCCACAATCCGCAAGAACCTTGAAGTGGCAAGAAGTCGACAAAAGAGTTACGCCGATAAGCGTCGTAAGCCATTGGAGTTCCAAGTTGGCGACATGGTTCTTCTTAAGGTGTCACCGTGGAAAGGTGTTGTTCGCTTTGGAAAGAAGGGTAAAATAGCTCCAAGATTTGTAAGACCTTTCAAAATCTTGAAAAGGATTGGGAAAGTGGCTTATAAACTGGAACTACCTTCCGACCTTAGTGGAGTTCATCCTGTCTTCCATGTCTCAAACTTGAGGAAGTGCTTGGCTGATGAAAATTTGCATGTTCCCCTAGAGAAAATTCAAATAGATGAGTCATTGCATTTCGTTGAGAAGCCTGTTAAGATTATGGACCGAACCCTGAAGAAGACCCGAACAACTACCACACCTATTGTCAAAGTCCGTTGGGAAAACAAACGTGGAGCTGAGTTCACTTGGGAGCGTGAGAATCATATGAAGGAGAGATACCCGCATATGTTCTCTTAGTTTTATTCTTAATTTCGGGATGAAATTCTTTTAAGTTGGGGAGACTGTAACATCTTGTAATTTTGGGTTAAATTAAAGTTAACATTGTTAAGTTCTTGTATGGACTAATTTTGTCATTTATGAAACTTGTGAATTTGTTATGCTTATTCTTTGTTGCCTTTAATTTTCTAATCAAACTAATAATTATAACAAATAATAATAATAATAATAGTAATAATAATAATAATAATAATAATAATAACATTAACAACTTATAAAAATTATAAAACTTAAAAAGATTTGAAACTTAAAAGTTATGGGGTTAGTTGTCATTTTTAAAACTTTAAATGAAAGTTTTTGCATAAAATAATAAAGCTTGAAAGTTGAGGGACCATTTGTGTAAACTTTTGAAACCCAAACCCCTTCCCCCTTTAATTCTTGTTTTTCCGGCCGGTCACCGGCCACCGCCGGCCGAACTCTCCGGCGAGGCCAAAAACCGAATAAAGTCGCTCAATTTTGAACCAAAACGCACCCAACCGGTTCACGATCATGTTCTGAATTCAGTTATGGTCTTTAATGGAGTTAAAACAACTGTTACGAACTCCAAACAAATCGTGTAACCGAAGGCTTTAACCATAGTGCCGTTCGTGCACTAAAAACCAGTAAATAACACAACTAATTGAAGCTAAACAATCGTTTAACTATCTCTAATTGAATTCTAGTTCCAATTTCACCTGAAATCACACTAAACTTCGCATTCGATTTTTGTCTCATCGTGAACTTGTAGCCTGGTCGAACTTCACCATCTATACAACTTCATTACAAATCGACAGAGGGCTTTCGTTTTCCACTTTCTAAAGAAGCTAAACCTGCAAGTAATTGGGTTATCATCAAGCAAATCACCTTGGAGCAACTCCCCACAGTCGCGGCTTATTCCTCTTCTCGTTCTCATCGATTTAAACTTCAATCTAGGTAATTAGTTATGCAGATAGACTCGAAATTGCTTGGGGATTAAAAGCCCTAACATTGATTTTGCTATCTTAAGCGAATTGTGGTTTAATTTTGGAATTTGTCAAATTACGGTTCATAGGATTTGGGGGTGTTGCTTGAGTTATGTTTTTAAGAAATTAAAACGGAATACAAACTACGGCTGAGGCCTGATTCACTGGTTATACACTTGGAGTCCAACATTGAGGTCCCGGGTTCGAACCCGGACCCCTTCAATTCCCATTTTTGGGCTGATTTAGCTTTGTTTTAAATTCAGAAAATTTTTAATCTTTTATAAAAAAAAATTTGTGAACTTGTTAAATTTTAATGAGATCATATTATTTTCTGCTAATTTATTTTAATACATTTATTAAATATTTTAGACGATAATTTATTTAGTTTATGTTTCTTATAAATAGACTTTAAATAATGTCATAAATCACCAAATTATATATTGCTCAAATATTATCATCTATATATATTAATGTTTAAATGATGATTCGTTTAAAAATTATAAAAGATATTTAAACTATACTTAAACTTTATCTCAAATGATTTCTTTTCGTTTCTTAATAGTAAAATGATTAACTTGTATATTTCATTGAATTAGAACATAAACAATTTACCATTTTATTTGATTTAATTAGTAAAACTCCCAAATATCAAGTTGAAACCCTAGTTCTCGTGAAATCGTTAAGCGATTATTAAACTTAAACCTTGTAAATATATATATAATTTAGGTGCCTTGTGAAGAACTGCATTGGATCACTGCTTATTACATTTCTTATTTAATCGTCATTCTATACTTATTTGATCAAGTGAGTATTTCTATACCCTTTTTCATATTTTCACACTTTGGGGCGAAACATGTTACTTTATAAACTTTGCACTTGTAAACGTTTGATTCTTGTAAACTTATGGCTTTTCACTTATATGTTGTAGTTAGTTGAACTTGGTAGCTACCATGTAATGTCGAATATATGTACAATCATTAATTATTACTAGCCTAGCGAAGTCATAGATCTATGGGCCAGACAAGCCTGCTTGGTTGATCCAAGTACACTTAGCTAATCGTATATACTTTTAAACGTTTGAGACTTGTAAAACTTTGTCGAGGTTTATTTGTGCATTCTGTCTTACATCCCTAGTTTACCTTGTTTCTCTAATTTAAAAACATGAATTGCCATCTTTTATATACTTATGTATTTCAAACTATGGAAATCTCACCAACATTATTGTTGACCTTTTATTTTTAACATGTTTCAAGAAATACTCAAGCTTGATTTCTACTTATTGAAGTATACACATCTAGGAATGGACCTAGATAAATAAGTAAAATAAAATGACTTGTTACATTATATGTTATGTTTTATTTCTTTGAGACTTATGATTGTAATAGTACAATTGGAACTTATGTTTAATATAAATTTGGGTTTTAATAGCGTTATGTTGCTGTGAACGATCTTAATCCTTACACCTCGACGTTTCCGCCGTCAAGGTTGGGGTGTGACAGGTATAACAACCAAAGCAGTTCGTAATGCCGCAGAGTGCCTCGACCCGAGAGATCACCGGGTATAGTATGTGTTATAATATTATGTGGAAAAAGGTTGAATATGATGGTATAGGAAGAACAATTTAGAGAGTGCTCCTCTCTAAATATATATAGAACTTGTTAACCCTTAAGACACACATTTCTTCTTCTCTCTTTTTATCATCATGAGTTTTTTTATATACTCATGCTAATATATTTATATTAATGTGAGTTTTATGATTCACAATCAAAACCCCTATTTGATTTATGAAATGTTTTATGAGATGAAAGTAAAACTTTTATTTTATTCATAAACTGTTTAATACCAATTCTAATAAAAGATTATGATTCATAATAAATATTCATAATATTTTTTTGAAGACTTGGTTAACATAAAACATTCATTTTAATCAATATATGTCTTTATTAGCATTAAAGAAATTACGACAATTTCCTACTATAGTCACCCAAGTTTTATTTTCTTCATTCCAACAACTCAATTCCGAGCATCGATATCAATTCATCTTAGCTTCAGTTTGGACATGGTATAGTTTGTTGCAAAACGAGAACTTAAACCAATAAATAAAAAACTATTTATATAACAAATATATAAATATAATTATTTAGTGTACAAAATTCCAATAATTTATTTAAGTAACATAAGTTAAAGTATATGTTATACTCAAACTACTGATCAACTTTAGATAGTATTAAACGATCGATATAGTCAAGCAAATGGACCAAATTATACAAAGTGTAGAAGATTCTTTGTTAAATTATACAAGGTAATAATGATGACGCTAAGTATTTGCGAAAGTGAAATCAAATTGGGATGAGTTGAGTGGTTAAATTATTAATCCTACATGTAATTGTGGTGCATCTGATGAATTTGCAAATTAACACTACATTACTTACTAATAATATATTAAATTCTATTTAGTTATAAAACAGTTTTATAAATTAATTAAGAAATAGATCTTTCTATTATTAGTGTTGTTTCTAAAGATACAATTTTACAAACATAATAAGTTTTATTAAAATATCAAACTTATTTAAAAGTAAAAAATCTTCCTACTCTACTAAAATGATATCTTGGGATGACATGTGACAACACCATAATCATCTTAAAATTTTTTTTTCTCTCCCTCCTATTAAATAGTTACCTTAATTACTTTTTAGATTTAATAAATTACTAAATAAATAAAAAAATTTAAAGCATAAAAAATTTTTATAAAAAAGTTTATTAATAATGTTACTTCTAATAAATAAATTTTTATAAAACAAAAAAATTAAGCATAAAACTTTTTTAAAAATATGAAACATTTTAAAATTGGTATTTTTAAAAAGTCAATTTTTTAAAACCAAAAATAATTAAATTTGGGAGTTATAAAAAGGAAAATTTAAAATTGACCTTTTTATACTATTTGTTTTAGAACAAAAAAATTATTTCTTTTTGGAAAAAAAGATATTTTTAAAAAAAGTTGATATCACTTTTTTATTTCTTATAGTCACATCTTATACATAATGTATGTCATATCATATCTTAAAATAATATATTTAATTAACAAAATTTATTATATTAAAATTTTTATTTATCCAACTCGTATAGCATACGAGTTTACTAAAGCTAGTATTTATAATCAATGGCTTTAGAAAGTAAAATATTTATAAATTAAAATAATTATAATTTAGAGTTATAATGAGAAAAAATTTAAAAATAATCTTTTTCAAAACAATTTGTTTTGAAACAAAACGGTTATTTTTTTTTAAAATAAAAATTTTAAAAATGAGAGTATAAGAAGTTGATATCTTATATTAAAATATTATTTTATAAGTAATAAATTTGGATTATATTTAATATTTTATTTATTTAAATCGTATAATAGACACGTTACTAAAGCTAGTTTTGTATATAATGGTAGGGTTTGTTGTATAGTAGTCGTTTTTTTGTCATTTTTATCAAGGGAACTTTCCTATTACCACATGATGTTTAGATTTAGGTTGCTTAGACTTTGTCTTTCTTCTTTTGATATTGTGTATTGCTTGAGGGTATGTTTCCACCTTTAAGGATTCTTTTTTTTCTTACTTTCCCTTTGACAATGCTATGCAGAACCATTATTTTTTATTTGACTATCGTACTTAGTAGTCGCTTTTTTGTCATTTTTATCAAAGGAACTTTCATATTACCATATGATGTTCAGATTTAGGTTGCTTAGACTTTGTCTTTGCTTCTTTTGATCTTGCGTATTGCTTGAGGGTATGTTTCCACCTTTAAGGATTCTTTTATTTTCTTAGTTTCTCTTGGACAATGCTATGCAAAACCATTGTTTTTATATTTGACTATCGTACTTTCTAGTTTTGTTTCAAGTATAGTGTGCAATATAACTTTTTGAAACTAGGTAAATATTTTTATGCATTTATTTGGTTTGGGTATCATTGATTTGATAAATCTACAACATTTTTGTATCATTTGATTGTGGTCTTTTAGTTTTGTTGTAAGAATATTGTTTTATCATTGCAAAAAAGTTCATGTTTCCTACTCATTGAAAATATTTATGATTTGTTAATTTAAAAACCTAGAAAACCATTTTATAGCTTTTGATTGTTTTAATCAATGGCTAAGATTAATTAATGGCATGAATATATTTAAATTGGGTTTGAAGGTTTTAAATAAAAGTGATAGGGGTATAATTGGTAAAACACATATAATTCATATGAAATATTTTTGTATGAAATATTTTTGTAGTTAATTGAATCCCTAAAAACACTCTCATTCTCTTCTTTCTCGCAACACACATTAGTTTTTTATTATCTCTCTTATTTATTCCACTAACATTTTTTTTATCAAATTCAAACAATAAATCATAGTAAATTTTGTATATGTCAGATGAATTGATAATAGTGTTATGTATACATAACAACGGTGTTAAGCAACAGGAGTGTTACGTAACAGCCTTGTTACGTATACATAGCAATAATGTTACATGTATGTAACAATAGTGTTACATATATGTAACATTGATGTTTAGATCTTCATCTCTTCATCTTGAATACCAAGAACACAAGAACAGACACTAGTGTTCGTATTTATGTATACAAAAGATTCTTGATGTGATTTATTTGAAAATTACGATGAAACAAATAAGGATATCACAAAAATTGTGATCTTGAATTCATAGATCATCTGTTTGATCACTCATAAGAAGATTGATGTGATTATTCTTCAACTGGACTTCTTAACAAACATCACTTCTTCATGAGTTACGTATACGTATTAGTGCCGGTAAACTTTTCATCTTCATTAAATGATTAACATATAAAAGCATGGATTTCTTGTAACAAGCGTTCAAATAATTGAATTAGAATGGTGATGTAGAAAACTAGATACTTGCTAGAAGTTTTAATTACATAATTAGTTTGGTTAATAGTTGTAGATTCAACGAAGATATAGATTTTTATATATTTGGTTCATAATTTTGGTTTAAAATTCATATGATAATTGCAGGATCGGTTCTGTCACTTAACACTTGATTTTTCTCTCAAACTATCTTATACTGCACTCGGATCAAATGAAGCAGAGTCTCTTCTAAGAGTTGTGTAAGGATTAAATGTAAAGGCTTATGCAACTCAAACACTCAATGTCTTCTGCATGCATGCACAAGTGTACTGAAGAAGAATGCTACGGAAGTTTCACACTAACAAGAGAAATATTCTTAGTGTGAAATATTCCGAAGCCAAGTCCAATATCTTCCGAAGCCAAAGATGAAGTCTTCCGAAGCTTCAGAGACAAAGTCTTTTGAAGCCAACACTAGAAGACAGATTTCTTCCGAAGACTTTTAATACATGATTTATCTCATGTAGTTTACATAAAGTTGGACTCTTTTTCGCTGCAACTCTGTCAAGTCACCAACTTACATAAGTCAGTGAAAATGTTCATGCTTTTAGTAACTGTACATTAAGGTTTTAAGTCTGTAACTTTCTATTTTATGTACTTTATCCTTTTTGTAATATATTAGGATGTGAGCTATGGCATGTCATAGTCACTAGTCAAAAGGCAATCTGCCTTTTGACTCAATAATTGATTTTGTTTATGTCTAGTCAATTGTATACAGCTGGCCTTCAAAGTATGGCCGTTGTAGGATGTAGTATATGTATGTCAAGTACTTGTAACTTTCCATGATGCTTTGTAACATTTGTAATAGAACTTGAGAAAGCAATATACTACAATCTGGAAAACCATCTCCTTGTGTATTTTGCTATCTTGTTCTATCTCATATTTACTTGTGTTCTTAGTATCATTACAAAACCAATTTCACTGTTTGATCAGTTAAGTGTTTTTAACAACTCTCCTTATTGTGTTTTTGTGTTGTAAGTGCACACATTTCACTGGTCCTGCAAGTTGATAGTAATATAATAAGTAGCAAAGAACACAAAGAGATAATTTTCAAGGTACTTGCATATATTGCTTCTCAACTCAAAGTATTACAAACTCTTACAAGCATATCACATGAGTTACAATGAGAAACTATATATGATACTACCTATAGGTGGACATACTTTGATACCAGCTGGAATCCTCTAACTAAAGCAAATACTACAAAGCTATAGTTTAAGGTATCTTAGATAAAGTCTAATCTAAGATATGGTAGTCATGATATCTCCATGACTTACCTTTTGTCACCAACTAAAGTTGGCAACTGTACACACTAATAAAGGTGAGCAGTGGAATAAAGTATGGTCAACTACATGGCTTTTGAAAAAAATGCCATGCAGTATCTCAGAGGTCTGCAACGGAGTGTCAGAGACCATACTTATGCCCACTGGTTCATAGTAGTGTCTTCAGAAGGTTAAATGGCTTCGGAAAAACTTCCGAGGCTACTTATACTTCGGAAGAGGCTACTTCTTCCGAGACTTGATGGACTTCTTCTGTTCTTCATACTTCAGAAGTTCACTTCTGATATTTTTTTCTAAGACTTGATCTTCGGAAGTGAACACTTTGTCTTCGGAAGTAGAGTTTGTCTTCGGAAGTTGAACTTTCACTTTGTCTTCGGAAGAACTCTATTTCCTTCAGAAGTTCCATACTTGGCTTCGGAAGTCTTTTATTAGATGCACCAAAATATTCTAAGTGATTTGGTTTTGGTTGCACCATCCTTCTTCTTGATCAAACAAACCCTATTAGGCTGATGCTATCAAAACCTCACTTGTTCCTGCTCCTCAAAGCTTTAAGCACCAGGGAAAGCAGATATTTATATGTTATTTTGTTCTTACCAGAAGTGGTAGTAAGAAGCTTGTACAAATCATTAGTTAACAGGAAATCCAGTCTGTCACCTTGAATGACATGCACCCTCTATTGGGTTCCATTGAAAAGAGTTAGTTAGTGGGAGGTATAGTCATACTCCCATCTAACTATTGGTTCCAATTCAAGGTCTTCCACCATCTGTAGAAAGGTTGTGCCTTTGGTGGTTGACCTTTCCTTTTCTTCCTTCTCTCTAAGTTTCAACTCCTCTTCAATCTACGCTTTTGCAGTTAACTCAGCAAGATGAAGGCTACTAAGCTGACTTCTGATGTGAGCAGCAGTTTCGGAGTTGGAGGGATTGGAGAATGGCTTCTCTGCTAACTCAGCAATGTCAGATCTGCTGGAGTGTAGCAGAGAGGAGACATTCAGCCTGTTGCTTTCTTCATTCTTTCTCTCCACAACAAAGTTGTGAGAGGCTTCATCGAACCTCCACTTGATGATTTTCTTTCTAGGCACAAGAGGCTGACTAGGAATCTTGTCCCCTTTTTTTGTATCTAGTAGAGTCACCAGCTTTCTTCTCAGCTTCTTCTCTTCATCGTTTAAGGAGTCAGAGTTAAGACCAAGAAGTCTAGCAGCATGGTCCACTGTTCCTCTGGGCAGTCAGTTTGATAGAGTCTTCCTCACAAGAGATGTCGCTCAAGGTTGTGTAGTTGGTGAGCCTTTTCTTGATTGCCTTGAACTCTTCTAAGGAGAGATGTTTAGAAGGCTGAGGGGATGGTTTGGAAGGTTGTTGGGTAGGTTGTGGTGTAGTGGTTTTGGAGAGTGTTTTGGGTCGGAGGATGGATAGTTTAGGTGGTTGAGGTGAGGAAGTAGGTATGGATAGTGGTGTATTTTTAGGTGTGTAGGGTTTAGTTTTGATGGTGAATGGAGAGGGAATTGGTTCAGGTTAGGGTTGAGTGGTTGGCTTGAAGATCATCCCCTATACCCTTCTATACATCTTTTTCTTTTTCCCATACGAATGTCAGCCTTGATTTCGCTGACAATTCGTTGAAGTGTCTTTTTAGACATAGGTCCCACTTGCCTACCAGAGAAGTCGTGATCCCAGAGATAGTCTTTCATCCAGGCTTTCTCACCTATCTTCTTGGTCGCAGTGACCCCGACTTCTTCTTCTTTCTTCTTCTTCTCCCTCAACTTCTCTCTCGTAGCTCTCTTTCTTTCTTTCTCCAGTTGATCCTGCTCTTTGTTGAAGAGCCATAGGATCGTATCATCATTATAGATAGTTCTTGAGAAGAAAACCTCTGGAGGTAAGGAAAAATATCCTTTCCTTCTAGAGCTGCAGATTAGCTTCCCTCTTTTCTCTTTCTCTTTCTTCTTCCAAGGCCAACATTGCTGCTTCCTCCTTTTGTTCAATCTGCAGCCTGGTTGCCTTCTCTAGCTCTACTAACTCCTCTAGTGGTAGCAGGAGTATGCCTTCATTGGCAGCTCTAAGCTTGATGAGCCTGTTAATAATTTCTATCCTCTTTTTGTTGTTGACTTCTTCCTGGTTGGCTGTAGCTGCTTTGGAACTGGCAACTAACATTTTCTTAGTTTGAAGTCTACCTTTTCTTTTAAGCTTCTCAATCCTCTTCTCCTCCTAAAGCTCTTCCGCAGTCATTTTCTTCTTTCCTTTAACGTCTTTGGAACTGCTTGACTTTGGTGGTTCTTGAATAGAGGGTTCATATTGAGATAGAGGTAGTGAAGTGTCTGAGCTAGAGGTTGGTTGAGAAAGTACTCACTATTCACCTTAGATGCTAGCTCTAGAATTGCATCTATGATGATTAGATCCTCAGACAATGAGAACAATCCTTCCGCAACTTCCATTTCAACTTCGGAAGACTCAGCTTGTTCTTCCAAGGCTTTGAATTCAGCTTCAGAAGTTTGAGGGAGTGTAGTTTCTGTCCCAACTGTTTCGGTTGCTGGGCCATTGGTCCTCATTTTCCCTTCGAATTGAATATCAGGTTCTATTTGGACCTTAGGTTGATGAACTTCTTCCATAGTAGTAGAAGGTGCACTTAACCTTTAAAGCTCTTCAGCTCCAAAGTACATCATAGCCGCATTAGGTCTAGGCTGATCTAGAGAAGATCATAATAGAAACTTGGAAAAGAGCCTATAGAGATCTTTGACCATCCTTGGGTCTATTTTCAGTACAACTTGGGATGGCTCAGGAAAGATAGTTGTAATGGGAGCTGAATATTTGGAAGTTGAAGTTTGGCTTAGTGGTTCCTCAGTTGTTTGTCTCTCAACACTCTCCCCCTTTTTGGTAGCATCATCTTAAGAGCTAGATGAGCTGGAGGAAGAGGTCAAGGAGACCTGAATGGGTACATGCCTAATAGATCTCTCAATCTGTTTCTCAGCTAGTTGAGCCTTGAGACTATCAATCTCAAGTTGCTGAGTGGCGGACCTATCCTCTAAAGTCCTAACCTTGGATTCAAGGTTTGAGACTTTAGAAAGCAGGTCTTGAATGGTGAGTTGCATTCTTCCCTCATCTTCTTTTAAAGAATCATAGGGAGATGAGGTAACATACCTAGTATGTCATCCTCACCACCAGATGTGGTTTCTTGGAACCCTAATTTCCCTTGCTTAATGATGTCTCTTTTAGAGTCATCATAGGGCATGGTTGACACAGATTCAGTCTAAAAAATGTTACCACTGTGCAGAATGTCCATTGAGGCATCTTTTGTAGTGGCAACTGAATCTAAATAAGTCCCCTCCACATTAATGGGACTCACCTTAGTAAAGGCTTGTTGATGGGGGCTAAAGATAAGAGGTCTCTCTAGGCTCTATTGATCTTTGAGAGAGTGTTGTAGATCAACTTCATTGCCATGAAGGGATGTAATCTCTTCATTAGTTTTGAAAAGAAAGTCTGTAAAGGATAGAGAGGTTAAACCTAATGACCCGGGACCTTGATCAATGTCTACAGGCATTGAGCCTATGGTAGGGTTGTCCCTTTGTGGATGCTCAAAGGAGTTTAAATACTCAACCTGAGGGCTTTCAGCTTGGGTGATGGGCTTATGGGTTTGAGACTGAAGAGACTCAAAACCCATATTGAGGTCAATGGTGAAGGATGGTGAGAACTCAGACTGAGTGGGAGCCCATCGTTCCACTCTAGTCTTTTTGGATTGAACAGGAGGAGCTTGTTCAATCAAAGTGGATTGAACAAGGGTTTGTTTGAGGCATCTTTGATATGTGATGGTGATGGGATGAGAAGTTAGATTTGGCAGTGTGAGGGCAGTTACTGGTGTGGGCTCATCACCTGTGGGGTTAACAAGGATGTCACCGGGAGCTATTTGCTCAGTCATACCTGGAAGTAAAGTAGTGAATCTTCCAGTGAAATTGGTGGACACTTTCATCAAAGTCTTGAAGATGGTCGGCCTCATTTAAGGGACAGTCAGAGCAATTGCACAGACAAGTTGACTCTGGTCCAACTCACTGTTGATTATATGCTAGAGAAATTTAGGATACATAAAGAATGTTTCCACGCTAGAGATTTCCTATAAGATTGGTCAGCACAAATCTTGAGTAGTTGAATCTAAGGCTTCTCACCATTCCATGAACTAGGCACCCTAGTTCATATGGAATTTGATCCCATCCCTCAGATTTGTTGGATAGGCAATGAAGAACGACATGCAGCAGGAACTTCCAGTTATATGAGAAGTTGAACTTGTAGACTGTGGACCTGCTAACGTCATGACCATATCCCATTTGGATGTAGGTGTTATCCAAATCTGCTTTGGGGAACTATGTGGGGGCACCCTCATCATGAAGCTCGAGATGCTCCCTGATGAATTGTTCAGTAATGACCAACTCCTGGCCATAAATGCTCAATCTTATTACCCAAACCCCATTTAGGGTTTCAATCTGACCATGTTCCCAAAATTTAGCCAATGATTGGAATAAACAGTAGTATTAACAGTCAGGGCAATGTAATAAGATGATTGGGTAAGAAAAGAAATGATATCAGAGAAGTCGGCATCTTTTGAAGAATCAAGAAGTGCGACTTGATTGTGCTAAGGGTTAAGTGCCATTTGAGAAAGGTGAAAGTAGATGAGTTTGGACTTGGGTAAATTGAGACTGAAGAAGGCTTTTAGGGCAGTAAAATATGGTAAGAAGATGAAAGTGAATAGTCGGGATTATTTAAAAGAGGTTGAAATGGCGGTAGAAGGGGTTTGGATAAGATGATGTGATGTTTTAGTGGGAGATGTGACAGGGGCAGTAAGGTTTAGTTCAGTTAAATAATCCGACATCATTAAAAAAATCTTTACTTTTTACAGTGTGGGGCGCAAAAGATTTCCGTTACGCAGTAAAATCTCGCTTCCGAGTATAAAGTATTTCCGAAGGTAGTTTTGTCTTCCGAAGGCAATTCTTACTTCCGACGGTAAAGTTCTATTTCCAAAGGTAAAGTTCTATTTCCGAAGATAAAGATTGCTTTCCGAATGGAGAGTTTTATAAGCTTCAGAAGTAGATCCGATATTTAATAAATCGCTTCTTCCAAGACTAAAAACTCTTCCGAGAAGAAAATTATCCTGGGAGAATTTGCTTCGGAAGATATGTAAAACAACTTCCGAGAGTTAATTCCTCTTCGGAAGAATTTATACTTAGTGAAAATTTCAGAGAGAGACCTTTTGTAACAGGGCTTAGATTGTATTGACATAAGACATTACATATTTAAAAAGGTTTTCAAAAGAGGTAAACTAATCAATGTTTATCATCACAATGGCTGTAATGAGATACTTAAATCTCTGTTCATCAAAAGCTTTGGTGAACAAGTCAGCATATTGTTCATTTGAATCAACTTTGTTTAGCTTAATTAGATTTTTCTCATGAATATCTCTAATGAAATGATACCTGATATCAATATGCTTTATGTTGGAGTGCTTCATAGGATTTTCAATGATGGAGATAACATTGTTGTTGTCATTATGGATAGGAGTACTCATAAAGTTGAATCCATAGTCTAACATCTGGTTCTGAATCCATAGCTCCTGAGCATAGCAACTTGTAGCAGCAATGTATTCAGCTTCAACAGTTGATGTAAAGACATAGGATTGTTTCTTGCACTGCCATGAGATGATCCTTCCACCAAGAAATTGGCATCCACCTGATGTTGATTTCTTGTCAATGTTGCAGCCACCATAATCACTATCAGAGTATCCATAGAGATTAAAATTATTGTTCTTTGGATACTAGAGACCTAATTTAGGTGCTCCTTTGAGATATCCGAGGATGCTCTTGGCAGCAGCTAAGTGAGACACCTTTAGAGCAGCCTGATATCTTGCACAAATGTAAGTTGCAAACATTATATCAGGTCCACTTGCTGCGAGATACATCAAAGAACCAATAATTGCCCTATACTGATGTTGATCAGTATCCTCTCCCTCAAAGTCAAGACAAAGATTATGGTTTCTGGGTATGGGTGTCTTGGTTGGCTTATAATCTTTCATCTCAAATCTTTCTAAGATGTTATTGACATACTTGGATTGATTGATGAAAAACCCTTCCTTCAATTGCTTCACCTAAGGAAAAAGTACATTTTCCCATGGAACTCATCTCAAACTTCTTCTTCATGATGCTTTCAAAGTCTTTCCATATTTGGTCGTTGAAGAACCAAATATGATGTCATCAACATAGACTTGATCAAGCAAGATGTCCTTTCCAAAGATCTTTATGAAAAGGGTCTTATCAATGGTACCTACAGTGTAACCATTCTTCAGAAGAAACTGAGACAAAGTCTTATACCACAGCCTAGGTGCTTGGTGCAGCCCATATAGAGCTTTATCTAATTTGCACACATAGTTGGGGTGTTGTGGGTCTTCAAATCCTGGAGGCTGGCACACATAGACTTCCCTATCTATATCCCCATATAGAAAGGCACACTTGACATCAAGTTGATAGACAGTGAAATTATTGGATGCAGCATAAGCAAGGAAGATCCTAACTGCCTCAAGTCTTGCAATAGGTGCAAAGACATCAATATAATCGATTCCTTCCTCTTGAGTGTATCCTTGAACCACCAGTCTTGCCTTGTTCTTGATAATCAAGCAACTATCATCTCTCTTGTTTCTAAGAACCCATTTTGTGCCTATAGGTACTTGACTAGATGGTAGCGGACATAAGTTCCAACCTTTTGTCTCTTGAATTTAAGTAGCTCCTCTTGCATCGATTCAACCCAGCTGCTATCTTTCAAGGCATCTTCTACCTTCTTGGGTTCCATTTGGGACAAGAAGTATGAGTACAAGTAGACATTCCCATGATGAGTCTGTCCTCTTGTTCTCACACCTTCAGAGACATCCCCTATGATGTTCTCAGCTGGATGAGTGTTGTGAATTCTTAGTCGAGGAATCACCTCTAGTTGCAAAGATAAATCTAGATTGGATATATTTTGCTCAGGATCTAGAACACTTGTCCAGTTGCTATTTCAAACTCATTCAATGAGGACTGATTGAATGAATGAGAAACATCATCATTTATTGGCTGTGAAGTAGCATTAACAGTTGTCTGTTCCTTCACGATGCTACTTTTATCAACTTGGAGTTGTGCAGTGTCACCTGATGAAGTTTGAGGGTCAACAAGTGAATTACTGGTTGAAGCTCCAATATCCCTTAAGATGGTTATGCTATCAGATTTGCTAATAGTGGAAGCTTGATTTGTTACAGCTCTTGGAGAACTTGGAAGAGGTCTGGGTAGCTTAAACAATTGATCAACATCAGAATCACTTTGAGCTCCAGTTCCAGCTGAAAATTTTTTACAAGATGGTTTAGAATAGTTTGGAAACAATTCTAAGTCAAAAATATGATCAGGGCCATTCCCCTTAACACAAGGAGTGTGCTCATTGACAATAATATTGGATGATTCCTCAAATTGTTGATTTTTGATGTTGTATACTCTATAAGCTTTAGAGCTAGAGGAGTATCCAACAAAGATAGCATCATCCGACTTTTCAGCAAATTTAGCCAAATTGTCTTTTGTGTGAGGTATGGTGCACCTGCAGCCAAAGGACCTTAGAAATCCAATGAATGGTAGCCTTTTGTTCCATAACTCATAAGGGGTTTTTCCACGTGGCTTAACTACAAGAACCCTATTCTGCACATATCATGCAGTGCTCACTGCCTCTACCCAGAATGTTAAAGGTAGTTTGGAATCAGCTAACATGGTTCGAGCAGCCTCAATAAGTGTCATGTTCCTCCTCTCAGCAACACCATTTTGTTAAGGAGTTCTGGGAGCACTATATTGTCTGGAAATCCCTTTTGACTTACAGAATGAGTCAAGAACGAGGTTCTTAAACTCAGTCCCTTGATCACTTCTAATGATCTTATCCTTGTGATCAATTTGATTTTCTATTTTAATGACAGGATCAGCGATCACAAGTTTGATGTATTAGGATACAAAGCAGCGGAATACAAACAAGAATTAGACAAATTGTAGCAAGCAATCGATACTTGTAAGCATTAAGAGCGCATACGGTTATAGGGAGAGAATATATACTGATTTCAAGGAATGTTTATAGATGTAGAATATTTCTAATCAAATCATCCGTTCATTCCATTCATTCCTCATCGTTACAATAAGTTGTCACTCCTTATATAGAGTGCAACAATCACTGATGTTATCACGGAAAGTGACAACTGGCAGATCTAATACAAAAATAAATAATTCTTAACAAACTACTGAAATGTTCACAACTACTGAGAACATATCAGTATGTTAAGTACAAAATATAAAACTACTGAAACTACAACGACTGAAGAACAAGCTCTTCAGTCGTTTTACAAAACTACTGAAACATAAAAATATAAAACTACTGATATCACAACTACTGAAGAAGTACTCTTCAGTAGTTGTGACAAACTACTAAGGCTTCAGTACTTGATCTTCAGACTTTGACCTTCAGGTGTTTCATCAGCTGATGACTTCAGTAGATATCATCAGCTGATGTCTTCAGTCTTTGTCTTCAGACTTTGTACATCAGTTGTTGATCTTCAGCACTTGTAAACTCTTCAGCTGTTGTACTTCAGTACTTTGGTCTTTCAGCTTCAGCACTTGTGTTCTTCAGCTGTTGTACTTCAGCACTTTAGTTCTTCAGCTGTTGAGGTCTTCAGCACTTGATCTTCAGCTGTTGAAGTCTTCAGCACTTGTCAAACTACTGATAAGCTTTCAGCAGCTGTTGTGATACCATGTGGGACTTGAGGTTTTCTGATCTTGGCTCATTGGTTCTTTTGGTCCAACAAACTCCCCCTGAACCAATGCAGCCAAAACCTCTAACTTATTACTATCCCACTTATTGTTGGCAAAATGTTGGTCTTTTTCCTTCTTGATCAGTAGAGAAGATGACCCATGTAAGCTCTGGCCTGGGAAGAAATCTCAAATATTTGTTTGGCAGAGTATGAATGGGAACTCTGTTTTAAGGAACTGGACACAGAGTTGTTATCCCATTCATGAGATTTACTTTCCCATAATGAGTCTGTATGACTCACGAACATAGGCCTCAAGGAGAACAACTTGTTCCTCCTGAGAGAGTTCTTCTGCTCCTCCTTCGAAGAAGAACTCTGGACCATGGTACTCTGATAAGTACTTCATGGTCCTCCATTTTTCAGCTCCATCGTAGTTACCTCCCTATATACAAATTCATCAGGATGGTTTCCTTCAAGGAGTAACTAGAGCTCATTCTTCTGGATGTCTTCAAGCTTTTTATATAGCAACCCCTTCTTAATCATCTTGTTTTCTAGTAAAGCTTGAGGGGTCTTCTTTGCTTGGTGAGCTTTCTTGAATTCATCAATGATTTCCCAAGGTGAGACTACAACGGCCAACATGATGGTAGACTCTATTGTTTTTCGTACCTGGCCGTTGTATCTGTGTGGGATAGTTCTTTTATGGATTCTAGAACTCACCCTGGGGTCTGGCCATACTCTCACTCTCTCCTTCTGATACTGAAAGGTGTGCCTGAGAGTGTACAGCCTTTGAGCATGCCCTTTCATGGCTTGAATAGATGATGACTGAGGAAATTCCTTGTCAACCATCTTCAACAGTTGCTCATCGTGCTGTTTCTGCTGTTCTTCTTCTTCTATCTTGACTCTGACCATTTCCCTTTGAGAGTCAGGTGTGATCATGGGTGACTTCGGGGTTTTGGTAGCTTCAGAACAGCAGAGAGTGGCAGACTATCATCTTCATCCTCCTCTTCTTCTTCTTCTTCCATCCTCAGCACCCTTCTCCTCCTTCTGGGTACATCACTGGATGATGGTTGGGTTGGTGAAGGAATTGGTTTTGAAGAATGAGGATATTTGGATTTTGGCTTAGAGATTGGTTGGGAGATTTGAGGGATAGGATCTGTTTGAGTGGGTGGAAGGGAAGGTGATCCAGCATCTTTGTAGTTAGTTTCGCCTTTGTGAGTTTAGCCATCTCTAACCTTTTACCAGCCCCAGCCTCATCAAGGGCTTCCACAATAATCCCTTGTGTTGAATTGCTCAGACAGACAGATTCTGGTGGCTATAGCCAGAATGCTGTCCCTGGTCCATGCGCGAATCTCCACTAACGATCTTCCTAAGTATTTTGCAATGAAGCGGATCATTATTTCCAATCTCTCTTTCTCAAGAGCATCATACCCTGCCCATCGGGTTTGTATCTCTTGTACTTCTAACCTTCTGATCTCACTATCCAGTGTGGCTGTGTCAAACCCCTGCCTGAAGAGTTGTTCATTATTTTATCCATGGATCGGCTGTGTGTAGTGTCAGCTTCTTTGACCAGCTCCTCCAAGGATTTTTCTTCAGCAGTGTGCATCAGCACTTCTCTTTCGCTTGTAAGTGAGCAGAGGTTGCTTTTCTTTTTCCTCCTCTTGGGCTTGCTTCTCTTCCTTCTTCTCCTCTGTTCTTTTCCTCTTCTTTTCTTTCACTGCAGTACTCTCCCCCTTTTTGGTTGCATTGAGAAGGGGTTTGTACCGCAGAAAGAGTCTTTTGGACAGCAGCATCAACCAAGGGCTGTAAAGTTGAGGAAAGCCTCTCATCAATGGCTTTAGTCACAATATCAGTGATTATGGGTGTGATGAGAGGGAGGGAATTTTGAAGTACAACACCTATTTGCTCAGGAGGGTTCTGTTCCTGAGAAGTAGGGCCTGAAGCAGAGGCAGGTGGTTGAGTTTGGAGTGGCTCAGTGTTTGGGAAACCTTCAAGTGAAGGTGCCATCTGTGGGTGGGTAGAGGCAGATGGTCTTTCTCTTGTGAGGGTTGGTCAAGTAGGTTTTGCAGCCTACTGACTTTCTCTTCAAGGATTGTGTTCTGGGCAAGAACATCATAGAAAAAGCCCAGGTCATCATCAGCCGAAACTGAATCATCTGACCTCCTGCTTAGAGCAGGATTTACATGCACTGGGTGTAGACCAGTTGGTGCATGTGCCCCTTGTGCTTGGTACTGGGGACTTCCAGCCTCAGGACAATGTCCATCATCAGCTGTTGCCTCTAGTGAGGTCTTAGCAATGTTACCAGCCTCACTCTAGTCATGTGCTGAGTCAGAGGAGGTGGCAGCCTCACTAGATATTCTAAGCTCCTTGTCTACACCAGGAGATAGAAGTGGAAACCCCTGTGCTGTGGGTTCTCAAGTGCACTGTGTTCCTCCCCCTCAATTGTAGAGGTATTCCCAGTAGTAAGTGGTTTCTGGGGAGGGGGTGAGGAGTGCAATTGAGTCAGCACTTGTGCAACTATTAAAGTTGGGCTGTGAGGGGCGGTTGTTTGGGGTGAAGGGATAGAAGCAGTGTGCACCTGGGGAGGTTGGTGCTCTTCAATGGCAATCTCCTCAAGTGAGAAAGATCCCAGATATGTAGGTGCCCCTTGTGTGGTTGCTGCAGGCTCCTGTTGAGAGGAAGCCTGAGCGGCTGTGGCTGGAGGAGTCATTGTATCCACTAGGGGGTTTGGACTAGTGGATATATCCTGCGTTTGTGTTGCAGGGGCATCCTCAGGGGACTCAATTCCCTGAGTAGCCGTTTTGGTTTTCTTTTTGGTGGGTTTGGTGGGGACTTTGGATTTGGAGGTGGTGGCTGTGGGTTCCAGCTGCGTGGGTTTTCGCAGCTTGGCAGCCATTTTGAGTGTCCGTCAGAGTTGTGCCGGGAGTATACTTCCGGCAGAACAGCCGTAGCAAGGACTCCCAAGCCAACAAGTCCCTCAGCATTAAGCTGGTTTGTAATGATGGCCATTATGAACCGTGGATATAGTATCCAACGGTTGGCAGTTAGTTTTTGAGCCATATCCTTGAGCTCTAAAAATATTATTTCAGAAAAATTAAGTGGTTGTTGCTCAAGATAGAATACATTACCTGCTGCCATTTTGTCGACATTTGATCCCAAGACGACGTCTTAGGGGCCAAACATACATTCACCATGTGAAAAATCAGGCGCTCAGCGTCATTAATGTTTCTTCATGATAGTGGAGGCACTGAGATCGCCTTGATATCCATGTTGAGCAAAGGATAGATCTATGGTGCCCTTCGGATATCCAGCAGGAGACTAGCATCATTCAGTTGAAGAATTTGGCGGATTATTGCAGGAGTGATGACTACTTCTTTGTTGTTGACGACCGACTGGAGGGATGGTGTGTTGTTCTCCCCAGTGGTAACAGTAGCGTTCATCCAAAATTGTGCAAGGATTCGGCATGTAATGGGATTCAGAAGAAATGCCGTGTTGTATTGGGACTGAACCATAAGATCGATAGCAGTATCGAACTTAGTCCAGATGGGCGATTTAGTGAGGTAGGCAACACAGTTGTGTCGCGGTTTAATTTGCATAGACGCCATTGAGAAGAGGGAAGTTTTGGAGAGGAACGTTAGGTTTGAAGAAGATGAAGCATTGAGAGCTAAGGTTAGGTATATTATAGGGTACGGGTAAGAGAACGACTGAAGGATGTGGTGTTAGTCATCAGTAGTTTTAAACGACCGTTGACATGGTATTATCCTTTCAGACGTTGAAACAGCTGAAGTCGTGGTGTTAGGCATCAGTAGTTTAGAAAACTACTGAAGACCGTGGTTTTGACTTCAGATGATTGAAACAACTGAGGACTTGGTGTTTGTCATCAGTAGTTATGAAACTACTGAAGACAGTGGTTTTGTCATCAGCTGTTGTAAACAACTGAAGACTTGGGATTAGTCATCAGTAGTTATAAAACTACTGAAGACGTGGTTTTGCTTCAGTTGTTTAAAATGAAACAGCAGTTGTACAAACGACTGAAGAGAAAGTTCTCTTCAGCTGTTTTCGTCAATTCTTAGCTTTTCAGCTGTTTCAAACTGTCCTCAACACATTCATCAGTCTTTTTGGTTGATTTCAGTTGTTTCATAGGACATCAGTACTTATCTGTTTTTACTGATTGCAGTAGTTGTAACTGCATCAGTAGTTGTAACTACATCAGTAGTTTAGAACAGATGAAGTACTTCAGTACTTGTGAGACATTTAGCCTTCAGTAGTTATAAAACTACTGAGGGTAAAAGAGCTCATCAGTACTTATATGTGACATAGGTACTCATGATCATCAGTACGAATTACTAAGATCATCAGTAGTTGTCACTTATTCTAGTTGCAGCATACCAAGCCTTAACACCAGGTTTTGGAAAGTTGAACTATCCAAAGGCTTAGTAAAAATGTCTGCAAGCTCATCA
Organism: Flaveria trinervia; assembly: GCA_025506515.1. Classification (NCBI taxonomy): domain Eukaryota; kingdom Viridiplantae; phylum Streptophyta; class Magnoliopsida; order Asterales; family Asteraceae; genus Flaveria; species Flaveria trinervia. The sequence continues at coordinate 21,707,587 of CM046451.1, forward strand.
GCACTAGGCACAAACTTAGGATCAATCAGACCTTTTCAAAACAATCCCTTATAAAATGATGTCTGATCTCTATATGTTTGGTCCTAGAGTGCTGGACTGGATTTTTGACAATGCAAAGAGCTGAAGCACTATCCATTAACAATGGAGTCTTAGTCTCTGTAATGCCATAATCCAAAAGTTGGTTTTGAAGCCAGAGTACCTGAGATGTACAACTTGCAGCAGCAATGTACTCTGCTTCAGCAGTGGATGTAGCAACTGAGGTCTGTTTCTTGCTCTGCCAAGAAATCAAGCAGTTGCCTAGGAATTGACATCCACCAGAAGTTGATTTCCTGGTCAACTTACACCCTGCATAGTCACTGTCAGAAAAAGCAACTAATTTACCAGAATGTCCGGTAGAATACCATAAACCTAGAGATGGAGTGCCTTGCAGATATCTAAAGATCCTCTTGACTGCAATCAGATGAGACTCTTTAGGTGCAGCCTGAAATCTAGCACAAACACATGTAGCAAACATAATATCTGGTCTAGAAGCTGTTAAATACATCAAGGACCCAATCATACATCTGTAAAGTGTTTCATCAACCACTTTACCTTTCTGATCTGTGTCCAGTTGTGTGGTGCTGCTCATGGGAGTAAACAAGGCTTACAGTTTTGTAAATCAAACTTTTGCAAAAGATCTTTTGTGTATTTGGACTGATGAATAAAAATTCCATCAGCCTTTTGTTTGATTTGCAACCCCAGAAAGAACTGTAATTCTCCCATGGCACTCATTTCAAACTTCTGTTGCATCAACTTTGTAAAGGCATCACACAACTTTGGATCAGAGGATGCAAAAATGATATCATCTACATAAATTTGAACAAGTAGATTATGCTGCCCAGCTTTCTTAATGAATAAAGTCTTATCTATGGAGCCTCTAGTGAAATTGTTTTCCAGAAGAAAGTTTGATAATGTCTCATACCAGGCTCTGGAGCTTGTTTTAACCCATAAAGAGCTTTATCAAGCTTATACACCCAATTAGGATGTTTATTGTCCTCAAAGCCTGGAGGTTGACATACATAAACCTCTTCTTTATTTTTCCATACAAAAATGCACTTTTGACATCCATTTGAAAAACTTTAAGGTTTTGATAAGCAGCATAAGCTAAAAACAATCGAATTGCTTCCAGTCTGGCTACAGGGGCAAAGGTTTCATCATAATCAATACCTTCTTCTTGTGCAAACCCCTGAACAACCAGTCTGGCCTTGTTCTTAACAATAAGCCCATTTTCATCAGTTTTGTTCCTAAACACCCATTTAGTGCCTATTGCACACTTACCTGGAGGTAGAGGAACCAGTTCCCACACTTGCTGTTTCTTGAACTGAAGAAGCTCAAGCTGCATGGCATCAACCCATCCATTGTCCTTTAAAGCAATGTGATAATTCTTTGGCTCTTGCTGACTGATGAAGAGAGCATAGAAGCAGAAATTTGACAATTGACTTCTTGTTGATACTCCAGCAGTGATATCACCAATGATTTGAGACATAGGGTGATTCTTCAGATCTTGATACACAATGAGATCTGTGCAAGTGTTTGTAGCCGGCTCAGCAGCAACAGATGGTGATGGTGAATCATTTCCTTGAAACCAATCAGTGGATGGTAATTCAAAGGAAGTTGAATTCGAAGAGATCTCATCAGCATTTGTTGTGGATGGTGCTACTGGAGCTACAGGAACATCATCAGCTAGCTGAGTCAGGCAGCTGATCACTAAACCTGAAGAGGTGAGTACTGCAATCATCATCATCATCAGCAGTACCACCAGGTGGTGAACTGTTGACAGGAGCAACAGCAGGAGTTTGATAAGGAACATATTGCAGTATGTCCAAATCAAATAACTCCACAGGACTTTGTGGAATCTTGTCCTTTGGAGATTCATTAAACTTAACATGTAGAGTTTCTTCAACCATCTTTGTTCTGCAGTTGAAGACTCTGTATGCCTTGCAAGTAGATGAATAACCAACAAAGTACCCTGCATCCACCTTAGGATCAAATTTATGGAGTTGATCCTTTGTGTTGAGAATAAAACAGGGACACCCAAATGCTTGAAAAATGAAATCAGAGGAGCCAAATGATGGAGAACTTCATATGGAGTCTTCATCAACCTCTGATTTACTAAAACTCTATTTTGCACATAACAAGCTGTGTTGACAGCTTCAGCCCAAAAGGTCAATGGCAAACCTGAGTCAGCCAGCATGGACCTTGCAGCTTCAATGAGGGTCCTGTTCTTTCTCTCCACTACTCCATTTTGTTCTGGAGTCCTTGGAATGCTGAACTGCCTTTTGATTCCCTTTGAAAGATAGAAGTCATCAAGTGTATGATTTCTGAACTGAGTTCCATTGTCACTCCTAATACACTTGACTGGAAGGGAATACTGCTTCTCAATGTACAACACAAAGTGAATAATCTTCTGAGCAGCCTCATCCTTTGAATGTAGAAAGAAAGTCCATACAAATCTGGAGTAATCATCCATAATTACCAGACAGTATTTCTTCTTTGCCATGCTCATTACTCTCACAGGACCAAATAGATCCATATGCAGTAATTGCAAGCAGGCAGTGGACTTGGCACTTCAATAGGAGGAATGAGACTTTGTGCTGTTTTCCTTTTAAACAAGCAGTGCAGTTTCATCACAGTGGAACTCCTTTATTGGTAAGCCTCTGACTAAACTATTGTGGCTAAGCTGATTCATGTTTTTGAGATTAACATGACCAAGCCTCCTGTGCCACAGTTTAGATTCTTGAGAAGAGGCTTTGGAAAATAGGCAAGGATTGCCTTTGAGATCTATCTTCTTAGAAGATCTAAGGCATACACTCTTCCTGTCCTGTTGGCTTTCAGGAGAGTGTGATCATCCAACACCTTGTCAATCAAGTGCAAAACTTTGGATGACAGAATCCTACAGTTTTGACTGGTGAAAAGGGCAACATGGCCTTTATCACACATTTGACTGACACTCAAGAGATTGTACTTGAGATTTTCCACATGATTAACATCATCAAATTTGATTTCTCCATTGGAGACAAAGCCCTTACCGATGATGTAACCCCTAGCATCATTGCCAAAAGAGACAAATCCCTTCTTTCCTTGAGAGTAGTCATGAAGAAGAGAGTTGTTCCCAGTCATGTGCATAGATCCCCCACTGTCTACATACCAGATGCTACTTTGGCATGTTGAAGAACCCTGCAAAAATAAACAATTAGTTAGTTTTAGAGACCCAAACCTTTTTGGTTTTGGGCCTGGTCTCATCAATAGATGGTAAACTAACAGGTTTATTTGAAACAACAGCCTGAGAGAAGAAGATGGTGTAGAAGAGGAGTCCTTTGGCTTGGACCTCCTTTTCTGTGGTTTCAACATAGGAGAATCTAGTTGGTTAACTCTACCCAACAGATGTTTAACCATCATCACCAGCTGTGTCTGATTTTGTGATAAAGCTTTCAGCTCATCAGACACATTGCTAGTGGAGTTTGATAAGTTCCTATGTTGCACCTTTTTCTTCTGAGCACCCTCAGCTGTCACCTGTTAAACCCCTTCCTTTTTGGATTTCTTTGAGGACTTAAGGGTTACAGGATTTGATGTTGCTGATACAAATGTGGTCTCAAACTCAGTTTTCATTTTTACCATTTTCTCATTAATTTCTTCTTTTTGTTTGAGTTTGGAACCTCTTTTGTACCAACAATCATCTGTAAGATGATTGAACAAACCACATACTTCACATGGTTTCTTCTTCATCTTAGGTTGATCATCAACTAAAGAGGTGAAGCAACAGAAGACTTGTTCTTTAATGCTTTGGAAGCATTGTTTGCTTTCTTGACAGCCTCTTTAGTAGTCTTCAAACTCTTTCTACTGCCAGTTTTCTTCTCTTCAGTACTGACAGCAGTTGAAGTTTGAACTTCAGGTGTTAAATCCTGCTCTCTAGTCCTTTCAGGACCTTCAGAATTAACTCCTGAGTTGATCAACTCATTAATCATGTGAATGTCAGCATTTGAACCATCAACATCAGCTGATAGGTTCAAAGAGGGCTTGATGCTGACTGCTACTTCTGATTGTGCTGTATCAGAAGGTAGATCACATGATGTGATGGATTGGTTATCACTCTCACCATCAGATTCTACCTCTGCTCTTGGGGTAAAATCTGTAGGTGGAGCAGTGTGATTGTAACCAATTCCAAACTTCACATTTGAAGCAGATTGCTTACTAAGAAGCATTTCAAAACCTTTGCATGATTGTACCCATCTATCACACTCGACCTGGGTAACTGCAAGGGTTTCTTTGAGATCTTTGTACTTCTCTAGAAGTACTTCTTCTCTAGCCTTATCATCAATTATTTGGCAATTCAGTTTATAAATCTCATCATTTTTATCTTTGAGCACAACTCAAACTCAGCTTTGTTTTTGGAAATTATTTGTTCTAGCTCAATGTTCTTATTAATTAGAGCTACATTTGCTTCTCTAATGGAAGCAAATGCTGCTATGCATGGTTCAGAACATAATTTGGCTTTTGCCTCAGAGGATACCTGTGATACCTGAGGTGTAGAGGCATTAGAAAATGAAGTATCAGCAGACTCCAAAGCCATAAGAGCTAGATTCCCAAAAGGACTGTCACCACCATGTTGACCAGCACCTGAGAACAGTTGATCATGACCAGACAAGTCATCTGGTAAACTGCTCCAGTCAACAACTCCTGGGGTGAAGAAGCTGTGTTGTTGAGATTGAGGTTGTTGATGAGATTGGGATGGCTGAGGTTCTGGTAGTGCATGAGGTTGTGGTGCCATAGGAACTTGAACTTGATTTGACTGTGGCATGTAATAACAAGGGTACGGATATGGCATTTGACCCTGAGAACAAAATATGCCGGAGATTGTTGTTGAAATGATGACTAGAGTGACAGGATGTTGCCCTCTGTGTTGTTGACTATTGCCAGGAAAAGTCACAAAGGGTGCAGTGGAGTTAGATCCAGTTGATCTACACTCTCTTGCAAAGTGTCCAAGCCTTTGGCATTTGTGACACCTCAACTTGCTCTTGTCAAAACCAACTTTGGTTTTGCCAGAGAGTCCTGGGAATTTTCTTCCAGTTCTTTTATAGAACTTCTGAGATCTGATATTTATCAAGGCCATTTGGCTCAAAATATCCATCTTTCTAAGTCATCATCAGCAATCCCCTTGAGATCATCCATAATGAAACATAGATTGTCATTATTACACCCAGTAAACTGACCATCAACACTCACAAATGCAGAATCAGAAGTGCTTGAAGAGAAATTATATGCTCATCATACTGGCATTCAGATGAAGCATATTCTGACTCATGACCCACCAAGGCAGTGTTGCCTTGTACAAAGTCTTCAGTGAGCTTTCCAGATGAAGACAGCTTTCTTTCTGTTCTATCTCTCTCTCAAAAGTGAGCAGTTTCCCATGGAGTTGGGTGAGAGATAGTTTGTCCAAACTTGCACTGGAGCGTAGGACAATAGTATATGTGTCCCATCTCTCAGGCAGTGATCTGAGAAATCTGTTATTCATCTGAATATTGGTGTATTCAAGTTTGACCATTTTTAGTTCAGAGATCAAACAAGAGAACCGCTCATATTGTTGAGTCAGTGTCTCACCCTTTCTATGAGAGAATGTCTCATATTGTTGGGCAAGAATTTCTCTATTATTTGCCAAGACCTCATCTGTTCCTCCAAATTGTTCTTTCAAGGCATTCCAGAGGTCATGGGCAGTTTCATGATGCATTAGCCCAGAATAGATTTCATTTGGCAGTGCCATGGCCAGAATTCCATGGGCTTTTGCATCAATTCAAGCAACTTCTTATCCTCATCTGAGTATTGCTCCCTCCTCTTCGGAACCATTTGATTGGTTTCCGGGTTATTACCATAGGCTTGTGTGGACCATGTACCACTGATGTCCAACACCCTGCGCTGTTAACAGACAGGTGATGGAGCATACGTCTTTGCCATATGTTATACTCATTCCTAACCAGCATTGGTGGCTTGGTTGAGGAACCAGTATTGTGAGGATCATTGGAGGGAGTAGTCATTTTCAGTTCAAAAACAATTTAGTTCAAGCTTTTAAAAGTTTTAGACAAACCACAACAAACTCAATGAGAACCAAGAAAAGATCTCAGGATGAATGAGCAGAAATACAGAAAATTCAATCTCTATAACGTTTCTTGCAAAAACAAAAGCTAATTCAATCAAACTTAGATCTTGAATAGCAGTTTCAATGATCAATTATTAGATCGATCAATGATTAACCTGCTCTGATACCATTTGACAGGATCAGCGATCACAAGTTTGATGTATTAGGATACAAAGCAGCGGAATACAAACAAGAATTAGACAAATTGTAGCAAGCAATCGATACTTGTAAGCATAAAGCGCATACGGTTATAGGGAGAGAATATATATTTCTGATTTCAAGGAATGTTTATAGATGTAGAATATTTCTAATCAAATCATCCATTCATTCCATTCATCCTCATCGTTACAATAGGTTGTCACTCCTTATATAGAGTGCAACAATCACTGCTGTTATCACGGAAAGTGACAACTGGCAGATCTAATACAAAAATAACTAATTCTTAACAACTACTGAAATGAATGTTCACAACTACTGAGAACATATCAGCATGTTAAGTACAAAATATAAAACTACTGAACTACAACGACTGAAGAACAAGCTCTTCAGTCGTTTTACAAAACTACTGAAACATAAAAATATAAAACTACTGATATCACAACTACTGAAGAAGTACTCTTCAGCAGTTGTGACAAACTACTGAGGCTTCAGTACTTGATCTTCAGACTTTGACCTTCAGGTGTTTCATCAGCTGATGACTTCAGTAGATATCATCAGCTGATGTCTTCAGTCTTTGTCTTCAGACTTTGTACATCAGTTGTTGATCTTCAGCACTTGTAAACTCTTCAGCTGTTGTACTTCAGTACTTTGGTCTTTCAGCTTTAGCACTTGTGTTCTTCAGCTGTTGTACTTCAGCACTTTAGTTCTTCAGCTGTTGAGGTCTTCAGCACTTGATCTTCAGCTGTTGAAGTCTTCAGCACTTGTCAAACTACTGATGAGGCTTTCAGCAGCTGTTGTGATACCATGTGGGACTTGGAGGTTTTCTGATCTTGGCTCATTGGTTCTTTTGGTCCAACATTTAATAATAAAAGATTTTAACGTTTCAGTAGTTTCATTTTTAGATCTTAAAGTTAATTCCCATGTAAATCTTGTAAAATCATCAACTATCACAAGGCAGTATGATCTCCTTCTAATGCTCATTATACTTGTGGGACCAAAAAGATCCATATGTAATAGGTGTAAGTGGTGATGGAGTTAACAATTTTGGATTTGTGAGATGCCCTGTGTTGCTTTCCTTTCAGGCATGCAATACAGTTATCTTTATAGAAAAATTCATTTTTAGGCAAACCATGTGCCAAGTTATTTTTAACCAATTTATTCATTGTCTTAAAATCTACATGACACATTCATTTATGCCAAAGTGTTGACTCATCACTATTAGCTTTGGAAAGAAAGCATGACACTTCACCCTTTAGGGAAGCATTGTTCATATCAAGCTTGTACATATCCCCTTTCCTTGGATATCTAAGAAGCACCAATTCCGGAGGAATTGCCATCCCAGTTTGAGGATAATGCACTCATATTCTGTGAAGAGCATTTGATGCTTTTGATCACAAAACTAAGAACACTTAACAGATTGTGTTCAAGTTGTTTGACAACGTGAACTTTGTCAACTTTTAACTTTCCATTGGATATACTTCCTCTGCCAAAAATATATCCCCCTGCCTCACCTCCAAACTAGATAGGACCTCCATCATAATGTTGAAATTGTTAAAGGAGAGATCTGTTCCCTGTCATGTGCCTGGAGCATCCACTATCCATAATCCAAACATTGTTATCTTGTCATATGGATGTCCCTACACATAAGATGAGATGATTAGCTTTGATTTGAAACCCAAGCCTTGTTGGTCTTGGGTTCTTCCAATGATAGTGACATAATTGAACCAAATTTTAAGCATGGGGGTTCAATTGGTGTCATTTAGAAGAGGTTTGGTCTGTAACATCTTTTTTGATCTTCCGGTCCATCTTTTTGTTGATCATGGAGGATGAGCTTGTTGAAGCTTTTGCAGCATGGTGTTCTTCCGAAGCTTCTTTCTTTTCGGAAGAAGCCTTCACCTCCTTTTCTTCTGAAGTAGTCTTCTTCTAGGATGGTTTCAAGGGAACTCTTTTTTTTATGATTCTTGACAGCTTTAGCTTCCGAAGCCATTTTCCCTTCGGAAGAAGGACTTTCTTCTGAAAGCAACCTTGCTTTGGAAACCAGCTTTCCTTTTTTCATAACTTGGACCATTTGATAGGGTCCAAATAAAAAACCTTCCCTGACTCCTTCTCTTTTAACATTATTTGCATAATGTGTGCTAGCAGGATTGTAATAACAATTTTTAGCCATGTGATTTTGCAAACCACACATTATGCATGCAATGTTAGTTTTCTGTGGACCTGAGGATTGTTGTTTCTTATTATTTTTCTCTTTATCAGCAACCTTTCCCTTTAACATTTGATCCTTTGGTAGGACAGGAGTGTTGGTACTACACCCCTTTCCTGAATCAGAGTGACCTACCACCTAGAATCCAGCTGAGATGAATACACCTTTTTGTTTTGGATCAATCATCAGCTTAGACTCAGGCACTTTCTTGGCAGTTCTTCTTGCAGCTTTAGCTTTGCTTCTTCTGGCTTTGGTGGTTAGGATTTGATCATCACTGGGAGAAGTGGGTTGATTTACCTGTTCCTTCCTTGTGGTGGCCTTTATTATTGCATCATTCTTCAACTCAAGTGAAGATGGGTCAGTATACGGGACCTCTTTCTCTTCAGTACCACACCTTGGTTGTCTTATGGACTCATAATAGTGTGGTGGAGCAATTTCATTGGTCCCTAACCCTCCTTTGTTTTGATAATAGATTTTGGAGTGGGAGGATGATGCAATAACAGCTTGGAAGTTTTGCTCAGGAATGGGATACTTCCTGGCTTGAGCCTCAGCAGTGATAAGTTGGGCTTGAGCCTCAAATAATTTGGATATTAAATCATTTATTTAAGTCTTATAGTTTGTATGTTCGTGTTTTAACAATGACACAGTTTTTTCCAACTCTTCAATTTTTCTTAGATAGTCGGATTCAACCCTTTTAAAATCAGATTTTAAAACATTTAGAGACTCATATCAGATTTAATCTCCATATTGTAGTCCTGATACAGTTTAACCTTAGAAATACATGCAAGAGTATAGAGATGTTCATATACCTTATTGTCATCTATTCTTACCATGAGTGCTTGAGTAGGAGTCACATCCTGTACCATAAAGCTCCAGCCAACTTCTTGAGCCATTGCGGTTGTCTCTGTTGACTTTCTAGTGGGCTGTGATATAGAAGGATGTGTGGAGGCCTATGGGGCTCCCGGATTTGACTTGGGAGCCTTGCATTCCCTTGCAAAATGACCAAGCTGGTTACATTGAAACATTTGGCCTTAGTTTCGTCAAACCCAAATATGATGTTGGTTGGGTTCTGGGGAAATTGCCTTCCAGTTCTCTTGAAGAACTTATTTGCACTATAGGTTAAGAGAGCCATTTGTTGTACTATGTCCACGTACTCCACATCATCTGGACTGAAGCACTTTAGATCATCAAAACAGTACTGAAAATCACTATGCTGAGCCTGTTGAGACCTTGGAGTCTTAGGAAATGTATGTATGGTCCGGATGAGCAGGATGGCTGTTGGGTGTAAGTCAGGTACCATTGAGGTTGTGTGGGTCCTGAGCCTTCAGCAACCATCAAAGCGTTGCTAGCAGGAAGACTCAGGGGTTTGCTTTTTCTGATGGCCTCTCTTGCTTTCCATTTCCAAATGGTATCCTTTAAGGATGCCATAGAGTTCGGTCATGGTGAGGGTGTTTAGATTTTCTATTCTCTTGATAGAGACACAGTAGAACGTCAACTCATTAGAGAGTGCACTCATGAACTTTCTTGTGAGGTCTCTAAGTTCAGGAGTAATTCCCACAGTCTGGAGGGAAGAAATGAGATCCATGTACTTGAAATATTGCTGACTGGGACTCTTTCTAGCAATGTTGGTGAGGTTCTCAAACTACTGCTTCAGTGAGTCCTTTTTGGAGTTATTGGAACTGTTAGGATCAGTGATTTAAGTTTGATTAATTAGAGTAGATAGCAGCGGAATTCGAACAATGAATTAGACAATTTAGCAAGAACTCAATTGATATTCAATGGAATCGTACACGGTTATATATAGAGAGAGAATTCTGCAAAAGGAATATTTCATTGAAATGCTTTCGTGGTGGCTGAAAGTCACACGTTACAATTAGGTCAACA